>JABJWA020000301.1:0-20494 GCA_020352615.2 Yoshiicerus persimilis | reverse complement strand
ACCCATGGGTGGAGAGTTCTGCTCACAAGGAAAAACCAACTTTATTTACTAAGTTTAATGGCATTATGGTAATGAATGTGGTAAATTCTGCCATTAGTTTATTACTTGGAAACCGTAATTTACTTTGCTGCTCAATAATTACAAAAACAATAATATTTTCCCAAAGTTGATACGTACAGCGGCTAACGAGGTACAATTAGAGAAGAATATTAGCTTCCTATTCCAAGAAACTTCAGTACGTGAAGGTAATACGACTTACTATAAATACGCAGTAGTGCTTTCCTGCTTCTCATTAGCGATATACATTAAACCGCAGTCGTTGTATACTTTAAATTCATCTCAACTTATAAGCAATGAAATTTCAAGTTCTCATTTTTTATATTTTTGTGGTGCTGACCCTAATTGTTAACGGTAAGATTTTTAAGTGTAATAAATACTTATTTTATTTATGATAAAATGCATTTCTCCACTTAATTTTGCCTGATTTTAGATATTAGATTGTAATAAATTAAGATTAAAGTTGGCCACTTTGCAATTATTTCTGCAGAAACAATCGCCCGTAATCCAGTATGCGCAGTTCATTGTCCCGGAGGAGGATTCGACCCTAAGACGTGTAGATGTCTCGGAGGGGGTCTTGGAGGAACAGGTTTCCATCCAAGACCATCTTCTTAATATATAGGAAAAGTGTAGGAAAGTCTGCAAGAAGTATAAAACAAATGTTGCAAGATTTTGCAATAAAATTATTTTTAAAAAAACCATTATTTAATTGTTTTGTGACGTAAAGCTTTTACCCTTTTCTCCTAGGAATTCGACTATGTTGATTATAGAAATTCAGATATAATAATTTTCGGAGGTACGTAAATAATGTCGAATTTCTTATCTTTGTATTTGCATTTCTTCTACTCCTAATACATGAGACATTTCGGTGGTAATCTGAATTCAATAAAAGTAATTTAAATAATTAATTTAAAAAATACACGATAAAGTTACAACAGAAACACAATAAAATGTCTCATATCTGTGTATAGGCCAAGTTTAAAAGACTAATGTACTTTACTTCGTTAGCAAATATTCAAGGAAAAGAATAAATTTTTGGTAGACAAATAAAGCAATATAGAACTGCAATATTTTATTTGACAACAGCTCAATTTCTTTTAATTGATTGAGCACAAAAACGAAGTTTTATGATTGAATATAACAATTTCTCCAATTTTTTAATTTCAAAAATTTTAATTCAATTTAATGAAATTCAGGACGGCTCTGTAGCTTCACCATGTATCATTGGAAATTTTAATATTTATATTTTAACCAAACAAGTAAAGAAGAAGATCTACAAACGTCGAAGTTGACAGTCGAAGGTTGTTGACAATAACTTGTTTATATTTGCTTATTTGTAATTCTCATGCGCAAGCGATTTTATAGACTTCTTTGAATAAAGTTTAAAAACATCTTTTCAATAAAGTACAACATAATAATATAATATATAGTGCTTAAAGAAACTAAGGTGGTCCCCTGTACTGGAAGAACCGCAGATAGTACAGCAAAACTGTTAACACCATTCAAAATCCAGTACAAAGTTACATTTAAATCTCTAGTTTGATGCATATCAACGGAAGGTAAGTAGGTCAAATAATTGGTGAAAAGTTAAAACCTAAAAACGTGCATGGTTGTCAATGATTCGGATTTTTCCCGGCAAAAAAAAATGTCGAAAAAAAAATTTCTCAGCTGACACAAAAATGTCTGAAAACTGAAAAAGTAGTGATTTTTTATTGCAATAAGTTGCCACTAAAAATAAATGCTGAAATATAATCTACAATATATAACAAATGAGCACTCTTCACTTATGTCACTTAACAACGAACTCTCCGGGCCATGCTTAACGGGAGAAATTTGCTTTCGCCTAAATACTGGTAACGTCGTTGTATATCAACAGGCCATAGTGTAAATCCATTGTTTGTATTTGAGAATTCTGCATGCTAGGCTGGGCATTTAACGTAAAATATTTAATAAAAGTTTCATTTGTCTATTTACTTAACGGTGGCAGAACTTTAGAATTCGGAACAACTTTGCATATTCAATTACTTTATGTAAGCTTATTGTAATGCCTTAGTAATACAAAGTACGCCAAAAGATTTTCCACTGCTATCTAAAGTCTTAGGAGCATGTTATCTACCTCTATAATAGACATATCTCTCCGTGTATATGTAAAATGCAATATCTTTTTTTCTATTTATATAAACATTTATGTAATTTGTTAGCGACGGCTGACTTCACCGCTTTCAGTTTCTAAAATGTATTGTTAAAAAATTCTGACATCGTATCAATGATTCTAGAACATAATACAACTATTTCAATATCCAATTTATGATATATAAAACAATTTATACACTTCAAGTTCTTCTAAACTGTCACCCTTTCTGAAACAGATGGACATACAGATTGATAGATGGTTCCTATTACTAATGCAGCCTTACTGGTAATAGAAAGCCAGTATTAAATACAAAACATTGTTTTGTAACTCACTATTGTGTATAACGTAGGTAAACATATACATAAGTGTCTGCCTTAGATAAACAACTGTAGACATTAAAGCAAATAGTGCTACTTCTATAACGATACATAAGTTTAAAAGTGTTTAGAAATTCAGGATATTCTCTTTACTTCATGTTAGTGTTAACATTTTCAAACCACATTTGCAATTACCACTGCAAACTCATTTACAATTATACGCATAATTTCTTCCTTATCTAATGTTTCAGATTTCATGTAATAGATGCAGTCTTTCCACAATTTCTAACCTCATCTTTGACGATTTTGCGAAGCCTCCGTAAAACTAGGCTGGACAGAACGTAATAATTTATTATCCTTATACTTGATAGATTTCTCCGGGGCCTCAATATATGAATTATTAAATATGCATTTGCTTCGTTGTTCTGTAGGCTTTTATCCAAGGGAAAAATACCCATATTATAAAACGCTAACATATACTTAAATGGAGAACAAATTATTTCTTTGGCCATTTATGGAAAGAAGAAATTTCTTAAGTAGCCGTACAATATTCGTATCTGCTTATAGAAATGGAAAACGGTGTTCCACTAATTGTGTTTACCTTTATTTTCTTTGCAAGTATTCAACAGATTGGGAAAGTCGAAGGGAACTCATCGTATTTTGCAAAACTTGTAAATGTAGAAAAAGAGTGCCAACTTAACTTTATTTTTTACAAAGGCATAAACGAAAGTGGTACACCTTCCGAAGGATTAAAAGAACTTTCCGTCATTGATACCCCATATACACTTACTAGAATCGATACTCTTAAAAAACATCTTCACGATAAGTTTGGTTGCCGCCAAATTCATATTCGGGCGTATGTCGAAGGGTTCTCTTTTATCAGCAAACCTAATTGCTATTCAAGAGAAACTATATTCAACAGGAAACTCTTTTTCCCTGGTGTTTGGTCAAAACTGAATTGTCTTTCGGATATTTTATTTGACCTAAGTGCGACGTTACTTCACTAATTACATTATTAACAATTTATTAAGAAATTATGAACCGTTTTTTAAGGGCGGACTTTCAAAAAATGTTGAAAACAAATTATTTCTATGTTGCATTAGCGTTCATATTCTATTCCCCTCTTTACGTACTCTAAAAAGATTTCAAAACAGTGTTAATCAATTTAAGGTTGGATGGACAGCGGAATTATGGAGCATCTCTGAGAGAAATAAATTAGTGTTTTTGCACCCATTAGAACGAAAATTTATCAATATTAGACAGATAGCGTTTTGACCAAAAAATTAGGTAGACCTTAATTTTACGTCGACAACGCTAAATTTAAGGTTTAATGTCGTAGGTCAAGACTAGGTCGACCTAAAAAATAAGGATAAGGTACGACGCTATTTATCCTTACCTAAAATCAATAAGCATGAATCTGGATTTCATCAACCAAAATTTCCATAGAAACCATGGTAACAAATCCCGATTTAAGACTCGGCTGCCATTAGGGTACGGCAGATAAGGCGATTGAACGCTAACTGTGTGACGTAAATAGGGAGCACAAAATTTGCGACCTTAAAATTTAAATTTAGCGTCATCGAGATAAGGTCACCGAGATAACGTCACGGCAACGCTATCTAACTATTGTTGCAATGTATTCCTGTATTAAATACCAGAATAATGCAATTGCACTATGATGGTACAAAGCAAATTATAATTATAAATTCCTTACTTTAAAGGCAGTCAAAGGAATCATTATTTGAACATGATTCTCAATTCTTTAAAGGTCATGCATACAAGATTTTCCTTTCCAGTTTATCAGATGTTTCGGATAAATGCATTATTAATGTCTTCACAGTAGATCCAAAAAACAAAAACAGTGGTCTCAATAAATGTAATACGACACAATCTGATATTACAGATTTCAAATATTTTATCGATACTCAAAACAAAGATTTGCACTATTCTGCACTGATGTCTAAATATATTTTGGAAGGGCCATTAAATACTACGGGTTCACTAAAGCACTGTGGTGTAGTAAAAAAGAGAGACCTTATAATAGCCTTCAATGAAGACACACATGATAATGAATATCAACCATCACTAATTATTCCAACTCACTCAGTAGGTTTCAACTTTATTTCCTGTTATGTGTTGGACGAGGAACAAATGTCATTTGTTGCGTATTTGAAACCTTACCAACTTTGGTCATGGATTTGTATTCTTCTATCTCTTCTCAGTATTACTGTGTTTTCATTTGCAGTGACATTGTCAGAAAACAAAAGGTAAAGCCTTTCCTTTGCTGAATTATGCCTACATGTTGGAAATTAGTTATCCACTGCGGAATAAACATGAACGGCTGAAGATGACAATTGGGCCGTTCCTTCTTATGGGGGTTGTGCTAACAAATGGATACAAAGGAATTGTCACTGTGGATTTAACAGGAATCCGGAAAGTGAAACAATTGGACTCTATTGACCAATTCGGACAACTAAACGTCACATCAGTTAGTTTAACCAGAGAATCGTCATTGGGGCGTATGACGAAAATGTCTCACCAAGGTGCTTTTTTGGATTAGAAGCAATTTCAGCAGCAAACATGTTGTTAAGAATAAGCCAATTTGATGGTGGAAATAGTAAGGAAATAAATACGACAGCATTAAGCATCATATGTGCTGAGAACACATTTTGCAGAAAATGGGTTTTTCGTATACACTCTAAATTGACTGAAGAAATTGAAAAACGATCCAGTTTTTTGAAAACGGAAAAGAAATTACTATACAAAATTATTCTACAAAACTTAAATTTCATTTCAAACACTTCGCCTATACAGTACATAATTAGCCAATGCAAGCAGTCGGCCCTAATTGTCAAAGATGATGAAATTTACAATTATTTAACTGAAAATTTCTGGTCTGGAGTGAAATTAAGGAAAAAATTATATTTTGGCAAATCTGAAAATGCTTTTATGCCTAGAAGTTATGGTATTTCTGTTTTGGAAGGACCAAATAAGTTGTTCTTGCCTTACCTTAAACAGAAAATCTTAAACCTAGACCAGTCAGGAATTTACCACCAATGGCGGTTTTTCAATACAACTGCAAAATTTAATCTATGCAAGCGATGTTTCAATGTACCAAAACCCCTGGCTTTGGCGTTGCATAATTCCGATATTTCCACAATATTTCTAATAAGAAGAATAATATCATCCTATTCCAAGAAACTTCAAAATGTGAAGGAAATTAAGATTTATTATAAATACGCATTAGTGCTTAGCAGTGTATCATTAGAAATATAAATATTGAACCGCATTCGTCGCATAAATTCATCTAAAATTACAAACAACGAAATTTCAGGTTCTCATTTTTTATATCTCTTTGGTCCTGGCCCTAATATTCAACGGTAATATTTTTAAATGTATTACCTAAATATTTATTTTACTTATTAAAATGTATTTCTGCACTTAATTTACACAATTCTTGAAATCAGATTGTGATTAATTAAGATTAAAGTTAGTCAATTATTACTGCAGGAACCAACGCCCGTAATCCTGAATGTGCAATTACATGCCCCGGACGAGGATTTGACCCTAAAACATGTCGGTGTCTCGGAGGTGGCTTTGGAGGAAGGAGTTTCAATCCAAGACCAGCTTTTTAATATATAAAAGAAGTATAGGAAAGTCTGAAAGAAGTAAAGAAGATATGTTGCGAAATTTCGTAATAAAAATATTTTAAAAACCCCATGTTCATCATAGAAATGTAGATATAATTACTTTGGAAATGCGCTAAAAATACAGGATTTCCTCCTGCAATCTGAATTTAAAAAAAGTAATGTAAATAATTTCTTTTCAAAAATACACGATAAAATTACAGCAGAAGCACATAAATCAATGGGTTTGTTTTCTACACATGAATTCCTATTTCTGAAATCAGAGTAGCAGAATTGGTCGGAAATATTGTCTCATATGTACACAGGCTACGTATAAAAGTCTAGTGTTTTCGATGGGAAAATATAAAAGAAAATATTTCTGTGCACAAGAATAAATTTCTTGTGCACAAATATAGCAATAAAGAAGCAATTACGTGTAATATTATATTTTGCACCTTATTAAAATTGAATTCCTTTTAATTAGTTGAGTCAGATGAATTGAGATTGTGATTGCAACGTGCGATATTGATTGAAAGTAGCATTATATGATATTTAGCAACTATAATGCTTTGTTATTTTATACGAATACTAAAGTGTACTACCGAATACTTCCAAGATGCCTAGACTAAAAATACAAATGAGCTGGGAAGATTTTTAAATGTAATAAATATTTAATTTATTTATCCAAAAATGTACTTTTCTACATAATTTGACACGATTTTTATCGAAGTTCGGCTCCGCCCACTTCCCATTTCCCAGCTTTTAGCTCCACCCCCGAGAAAATTTTTCAAAGGTCGCTCCGCCATTTCCCGATTTCCAAATGTAGCTCCGCCCCCTTTGAGTTACGGGGAGGCGTGTTTTAAGGCAAATTTACGGATGAGCGCCGCTGGGAGGATCTCGCATTTTTGCATATCCGCATTTTTGATATTTGATTGCGATTAAAATTAAGATTAAAGTTGGTCAATTATTATTGCAAGAACTTGCGCCCGTAATCCAGGATGTGTAGTTCATTGCCCTGGAGGAGGATTTGACCCTAAAACATAAAGATGTCTCTGAGGTGGGTTTGGAGGAACGGGTTGACATGACAGTCCTCCTAGTATTTTAAGACAAGTGTCGAAAATCTGAAAAATATTAAACAAATGTTTTGTAAATAAAATTAATTTGAAAAACCAGTCATTTCGTTGTTGGACAGCGTTGAATTCAATCTAGCCTATATAAAGTTATGCTGGTGATGCAAACATTTTAACATTTTTCCCTACCAATTCGGCTGGGCTTATTTCAGTATTTCAGAAACGCATGAATCCGTCTGCAGACATAATAACTTTTAACATTATTACAAAATTCAAAATCCTAAAATGCATGTGTACCTGTCATCTAAACCAAAAGCAAATTTACCAATGGTTTCTTTGATTTCTTGTTTTACGAAACAGCAATTATAGGTTGGCCTGTCCTCATAGGCTTTATTACATTATAATGGTATGTGAATAGTTATTTCGATGCAAAGTAAGTGGTTTAATGAAGTTGGCATTTCAACTCGGTTGAAGTCCTTATTGTACCCACAGATTTGCACTCATGCAAGCATTTTGTCTGGGATTCATAATGTTAAGTAAGATAAATTAAACCAAGATAAATACTTATTTTTTAATATACAGTTTAAGTAAGAATTTCGCTCGTTTACATTTTACAACTGCCTCTAAATAGAATTTAAAAAGCAGAGAATATCCAGATAAACAGATTTTTAATGTTTTTCATAATAGTTTCAAGGAATTCGTGGAATTCGAAATTTTTTTCACCGACTTCAAAACATTCAATCCTTTTTTCCATTTTCATGCTTGAGGCATTTTCAGGTAACTGCTATTGCATATTTACGAAGTAAATGATTCAGTTTATGGGAAAAGTTAATGTATTTAATAGCCATAATAAAAATATTATTATGACTCAAATAATTCCAAACCATTTTACTCTATGTTTCCTTCACATTGGTAGCACTATAACGGCTATACAGACAATAATTCTTTATATAATCTGCATTTAGAAGAAGGTTAAACATTGATTGCACTTGTGTAGCTAATACAAGTTTTCCCATTAACTCTTGCTAAGCAATTTTCCAAACAAAAAGGTAGAGCAAGTGGGGGGTTAGCTATCTTATATAATGTAAGTTCATTTACCGTTGAATGTATTTTAGATATATGCGATTTATGGATTTTTACATTATTTAAACATTCGTCATTAAAATTCGAAATTATAATTGGTAATGTTTATGTAAACCGGTCGAAGAATATGAGTATTATCCTCGAACTCCTGGAACCAGTACTTGATGATATTCTGGCACGATTCCCTGGTCACAACCTTGTAATTGGAGGAGACTTCAATGCAAGGATATATGAACTGGGTTTCGTCGAGGATTCACTGATTACCGATACTAACATTACTGAATTCAGGAATTCGAGACATAAGAAAGTAGACAGTAGAGGTACACAATTACTAAATGCTTTTGAAAATAATGGTCTAATTGTATTAAATGGTAGATGTAGGTAAAGGCGACAATTCCGGTGAATTCACATTTCAAGATAAAAGAGGCCTAAGTGTAATCGATTTAATTTGGAGAAACCCAGTAACCATTAAGAAAGTAGAAAATTTAAGAGTAATGAGTGAAATTGGACTCTCCGACCACAATCCTTGTCAAGTAAGTTTAACGTAATATAATGATTGACAATTGTCACCTGATAATCTGTATGAAAACATTAGCTTCATTAAGAAAAAAATTTATTGGGATAATAGCAAAATCAATAAGTATCTAGATATATTAAGCACAATTATGAATGATAAAAATACACTAGAATCAGCTGTTGTTGATGTAAACCAAGCCTACTGTGATTTAGCCAATAAAATTAAAACAGCAGCAAAGGAATGTGACATGGTGAAATACACTGACGGCTCACGTAACAGAACTGTCAAAAATCAACCTTGGTGGGATAAAGAATAAAACGCTTAAAAACAACAAGGCCACTGGCGTAGATTCTATAACGAACGAACTCTTGAAAAACAGTAGTGAAGAATGCCTCCAAGAAATTCTGTCGTTATACAACCGTGTTTTGAAAAAAGAGTCCGTTCCTAAAGCATGGTCAGAAGTAGAGATTGTGACTTTATACAAAAAAGGGGAACCAGCTAACCCTAGTAATTACAGGGGCATATCACTTTTAGAAAATTCGAGGTACAAACAAATCTAATACATTTTTATTTATTTCCAATAAACAAATTTTGAAACTTTTATAATATAAAAAACCTGTATAATTACTCCATTAACGCCAAGAAATCTTCTGCTCTTTTCCGGACCGACTAGTGACTCCTAAAGAAAGAGGAATCTGTTGGATTGAGTACATCATGAAATACAAAGGAGCTAAACATTTATTTTCTGCATCAAGAGAACTGAATTTCTTTCAATATTTTAGTCTTGATGTCACTGCTGTTATTGCTATTGCTTTATTTTATGTATCAGTCTTGCTATATACAATTTTACGTCAATTTCTAAGGTATTTCCGCAGATTTCTTAAAATAAGGGAAAAGAAAAAGCATGATTAAATTATAGTCTGTTCACTGCCCTAAAACAGAAGTGTAAATTTCTAAATCAAAATATCAATTGTATCTGGCCAACCTGAAACTGTATATTATTATGCCCTTATTGAACAGCTTTACATTAAAACATATAAGAATTTCATTTTTAATTGATGTGTATTTTTAAATCTGTCCACAAAATATATTGCGTAACGCAATGATGCTAATAGTCAACTAATTTGCAAAATCGGATAAATTTTTCCAATGCAGTACTTGCGACAAAGCTTTTGTCATTTCTGGTAATCTCAAAGTTCACCAACGAATTCATATTACTGAAAGAGCATTTGTGAGCAATATTTGTTGTACATCATTTAAAACATCCACTCAATTAAAAAGAAATGAAAAGACATTTATACGGATGAAAGACCATTCCATTGTAAAGTGATTGTGTTAATACATTTATTATGCTTCTTAAATCAAAACATTAATTACATTAAAACGTTATCTTATCACCAATGGTGTTGAAGTTAGCTACCATTAAACGCATATAAATATAAAAAATCCATTACAACATAACAACATCTGCAAGAGAAGCGGTAGTTTCTGAAGTTCTTGCTCAGATTTGTTGACGTTGACGATTTTAAACATGCATAAAGATTTTCTCATTTTGATTTTTGTAGCATTTGCATTAAAAATGCAGTTTCATCATCAATTGATACACCGAGTTTTGCACAAAAACCCATGGGTCAAGGAGTTTTGTTGAAAAACCCATGGGTCGAGGAGTTTTGCTGAAAAACCAATGGGTCGAGGAGTTTTGTTGAAAAACCCATGGGTCGAGGAGTTTTGCTGAAAAACCCATGGGTCGAGGAGTTTTTCTGAAAAATCAAAAAGTCAAGCGTTGACCTTTGAAATACCAACTCTAGCTAAATGTAATACAGAACATATTGTGGATATTATTATTTAGACTATGCAATGCTCCTGCCTAATAATAATACCACCTTCTGTACACTAGTGTACAGGGAAGGGGTTACTCGCTTCGCATGAGGATGTAAATAAATAGACGGGCAGGTCTACAGTTAGGAGTTTTATTAATCAAAGCAAGTACACGAAGAATTCCAAAGAAGGACTGAACAGAAAACAGAACAGAGAAACTGAACTGAAGACTGGCTCTCAAAGAAAAGACTGAGGGGAATCTGGTATTTATACTTTACCAAATATCCACAGTTTCTCTCCAGTGCCAATCTGAGCAGAATCAAACCCAAGATTTGATTCAACTCTTGACATACATTTATAACATTGCAGAGTAGGCTTACACTTGTAAATGTTCACAAAGATGACAAGTGCCGGAAGTGCGTCATCCCCCTTATTTTATTACTTAATCAATACAGTGGCTCGTGTTCATGTTGCTTTGTGTGTTCTGATCTTATTATATGTTATATTCTGTACTGATATAGTAACTTGTGTGAAAGATTCACCACAATATATTAAAAGGCAACCTTATCTTCATATGTTCCCGCACAACAACAATACATAAATATGAAATAAAAGTCCGAATTATTATCATATTGACACAAGCCAAAAAATAAAAAAACAGGAATTCGATGAAAATATAAAATACGGAAATTGACCACAACAGTAATTATATTTCATTGCTAAATTGAACATAATTTTTAAAAACAATTCAAATTATTGCCAATTTTGGCTACTTCCCATTGGGTTCTTCTTTTACGTTCACAGAAGATTAATTTGGGTATTATGCATTTCAAAGTGTACCTAGATGTATTATGGGGTTATGCCAATACAATATCTGCTCAAGCAAGGTAATAAAATAGCAGTTTGTGGTATTTTATTAATGAATTAGCAAGCAAATTTTTCCTTTAGTAGTTTTATGAGCATATGCAGTTTCTTTGGGATTATGACTTGTTTTGCGTTCGAGAATGTTGCATAATTTCCGAATTCAGATATACATATAACGCTACAATCAAGATTAAATTTCGATGCTATTAAAAGTGTATTGTAGTAAATGCCGAAAGAAAATATATAATATTACACATATATAGGTATAATATTTTACTATCTAATACTTTGACCACACAATATATATTTTTTACCAATACTTTCTAAGCGAATTACGCTTAACTTAGACTTCACTTGACTAACAAGACTTGACTTGACTAACTAACATGATTACGGAAGCATGGTTTTTTACATATACAAAAGTTGGTAGTCTTTAGCAATAATAATTAATAAATCAATGAAATACGCACAATTATTTAAGTTAATGGTTAGTGATGCAATAATTATTTTTGGAACTTGTTTCAAATGGCAATGAAAAAACTAATGCTTCCACAATTGCCCATTCTCCCAAGCCTTTTAATCTGTATTACAATTAGTTTACACAGGAGTAAACCAAAACTAAGCACATTTCTGTCACTTCCTCCATCCATTCCTCGTATTGATTGTCTCTTAATCTTAATATAATAGCATGGTCCGAGAATTTGAACACGATGTTCGTACACTTCTATGAACAATTGGAGACTTTCGTCGTGTCTACCCAATGAATAATAGGTCCTAACAATGTTATGTTTAGTTGTAAAACTGCCTGGATGATTCAATTTCAGGATTCTTTCCCTTATTTCCAGAACTTCTTTTTTGGTATAAGCAACCAATCATCCAAGACTTTTTCATGGACTTTCAATGTTTCAAGGAAGCATTGATACTCCATGAAAATGCCTTGAAGAAGTTCAAGATAAAGAGAAAGAGTCTTGGAATTGAATCATCTTGATACTTTGACAACTAAGCACAACATTGCTGGGACATATTATCATTTGGGTAGACACGAAAAAAGTCTCCAGTTGTTCAGAGAAGTCCACGAACATCGTGCTCATATGTTCGGACCACAACATCCAGAGACAATTAAGACACAGGAATGTGTACAGAAAGGGCATACAGAAATTTCAAATCGTGTTTCAGCAACAACATTTCATAGACATATCTAATAATTAAGTAATTAATTGACAGCGATATCACCATTAACTCAGCAGTTATAAATATACCACTTTAAACACAAAAAGCATAAAACTCAAATTGTTTACCCTACAATATCAGTCAAGTATACAAGTAAAGTCTCTCTAAAGTAATATTACACACATCAATTCGGAAAGAGCTCTAATAATTAAAACCCAGTTTAAAATATATGCCGACCGCAATTGTAAAAGAGACGCCATAAGCAATTTAAAGAGACCTACAGCAGCTATGTACAATACCAATGCAATGAAAAACTGAGGAAACTCCTAAACACTAATGATGTAAAAGTTGGAGGAAAAAAAATTATTGTTGAACTAATTAAGGTGCTTTCTGAAAATGAAGATTTGAAAATAGAAAATGACAAATTAAATTCAGAAAAGGAGGCTTTGGAGAGAGAAATAAGATAGAAATGTTTTCTAAAAACTATGAAATAATTATTCAGAAAAGAGATAATTATTAATATTCAATTATATCAATTGCAGTTGCAGCAATTCAATTACACCACCAAAAATGAAATTTAAAACTATAAATTATTAATTATTAGTTCCAAAATTTCAAGTAAAATTTTATAATTCACGACTAACAAATATTTACAAAGACTTTCGGTTTTATTTCCCTGCCAGGTTTACTGCATATTCATTGTCGCCGAGATTTTCAACCTTGACGAGAATCTGTAAAAGTGAAAATAAATCATTATTACAATTGAAATGTTTTAATAATAATAATAATTTGTAATAAAGCGATGTTATAATAATAAAGCGATGTTTCAATACAAAGTGAGAAGTAACAGAAAAGGAAGGATTTACTTACGCAATGCGAGAATAGGTGGTTGCGCCATCTACCTGTGGCTCTTGGAATTTTTCCGAGAAATCAATTTGTTTTCAGAAAGCGTGGCTGACGTTGCTGGGGAGAAGTTTTCGACTTCTTTCTGGAGAACTTGGAGGGGGCCGACATCATGGGTCGCTTTCCCTTAGGAGTTGGTTTGGCGGCGGCGGCGGAGGAGGAGAAGCTAGCAATTGCCGCCTGGGAGGAGGCGGTTGCTAGTGCCGCCTGAGCGGCGAGGGCTGTCCAGCTTTTCAATCCAGTGAACACGACCCAACCCAATGCACGCCAATCCCGCCGCTGCATAACCAAGAGATTCGTTCTGCCCAACCCTGCAATCAAAAGAAACGTAAAGTGTATCAAGTGTAAAGCGTTGGCCGCAAGTTACGCACCATAGGAGAAGACTTAAATTTAATGTGTCGTCTTAATAGTTTAATTTTTTGTCTTTTTTATTGAATATTTCGTTTATTTTACGCATAGGAAATCCTTACCAAAGGTCTCCCTAAATCCAGAAAACCCAAGACATAGTCTTCACTGGTTTCACCACTGGCTAACATTAACCTTTTTGGATGAAATATTTTTCTCTTAAGCACCACACCAGTAGAGAACCCATGGTTCTTTCTATTAGGACCACGTAAGCAGACTAATTGCTAACATTTATCTTTTGGTGCTTGGCTGCCAGGACACAACTTACAATCTTATCTTATCTAATGCTTAGGTTGAGTAAATATGATGATTTCCTGTCATGTTCCTTGTGTATGTACATGTCTCGTGTGCATAACTACAATGTACCTTCGTTAACATCGCTGCTAAGTATCCATACACATCCATTACGTGCAAAGATAAAATATTAATTCCAACATTCATATGACGAAATATTTTTGTCAACAGGGACAATAACTTCCTTGGTGATGTAAGTTTTGTATAGAGTTGCAAAGATGTGAACAGTGAAACATAAAATTCCGTAAAAGAAAAGTTTCCTTCGGTTATGATTTTGACGGAGAATAACCGCAATGACAGAAACAAAAAAGTTAGTAATATTTTCAAACATGAATTGATTTTTCCCAAAACGAAAAACGAGCGCATTGGCTAACAGACTACTTGCTACCAATACTAACCACGTACTCTTGTCCACTATGCCAATCCAAATCGACAATGACCTACTATGATATCGTTCTTTTTTTAGACAGTATAGGAATGCTTGCTGTCCTGGATAAGTTGAATAATATGTTGCTTTGAAAAGAACGTCTAATTAACGCATAACTGTTTTTAAATGAAACCATAATTGTGACCTGAGAAGTTGAGATTATGAACTACGTTTATATTTTCTAAATTTTTCCAGAATTGTCAAGTAATATTGTTGGAGATGTCTATTTTTATTTATGGCTAAAGTATCTCTGATGTTCCATTTGTTTTGAAACGCCGAAACAAATGAAAAGCACATAAATTGAGCCCATATAGAAATATCGACATGAACAGGTCTTAATATTTATGAAGCACTCCAAATGTTAATAATAAATAATGTGCCCTAATTAACCTAATAGCTATAATATCAATATTTACGACCGATGCTTGCTACAGTTGGTTGTATTTTGAAATGTCCTAGATACATTTTCGGCTGAACTCCAGTTATGAGTCCAACTTTCAAGGATCGCCCCACATCGCCCCATCGCTTCATAACCCCATCGCTTCATAACCCCATCGCCTCATCGCCTCATCGCCCCATCGCCCCATCGCCCCATCGCCCCATCGCCTCATCGCCCCATCGCCCCATCGCCCCATCGCCCCATCGCCTCATCGCCCCATCGCCCCATCGCCTCATCGCCCCATCGCCCCATCGCCTCATCGCCCCATCGCCCCATCGCCCCATCGCCTCATCGCCCCATCGCCCCATCGCCTCATCGCCCCATCGCCCCATCGCCTCATCGCCCCATCGCCCCATCGCCTCATCGCCCCACCATACATATGATATAAACTGCGGAACCCTCTGGTCCTCTGATTGGTATTAATCCAATGATAATAATACATCCCCCAATCACCCCATTGGGTGATGGGGAGATGGTGCATGCTGCTGTATTACACGGGGTTCAGCAGTCAGTATTACACGGGGTTCAGCAGTCTGTATTACACGGGGTTCATCAGTCTACATTACACGGGGTTCAGCAGTCTGTATTACACGGGGTTCAGCAGTCTGTATTACACGGGGTTCCGCAGTTTATATCATATGTATGGTGGGGCGATGGGGCGATGAGGCGATGGGGCGATGAGGCGATGGGGCGATGGGGCGATGAGGCGATGGAGCGATGGGGCGATGGGGCGATGGGGCGATGAGGCGATGGGGCGATGGGGCGATGGGGCGATGAGGCGATGGGGCGATGAGGCGATGGGGCGATGAGGCGATGAGGCGATGGGGCGATGGGGCGATGAGGCGATGGGGTTTTGAAGCGATGGGGTTATGAAGCGATGAGGCGATGGGGCGATGGGGCGATGGAGCGATGGGGCGATGGGGCGATGTGGGGCGATCCTTGAAAGTTGGACTCATAACTGGAGTTCAGCCTACATTTTCGGTTATAAGAAAAAGCTGACAATAATTATTTTCGACTTTTAAGGAAAATATCTGTCAGGGAAACATTACAAAACCATTTAAATTAGCAATGGAAAGCAATGGAGACAGTTATTTTAGCATTTTGCCAAAGATGTGTCAGATTGGTTACTGACCTTCATTTTACATTTGACCTTCAAATTATCAAAAAACCCTACAGGGGTAAGCAAAGATATATCAGCCCGGTTACTGGCACTCTGTTTAACATGGGACCCACCGTGTTCCCAAAACCTTGCAGAGGAGCTAGAAAATAAGTTAAAAAGGAGATAATGAATTAATGAGAAAGTAAAGCCATTAAAGTAGATAATATTGTACTGTTTTACACTAAAGTAAAGATTTGTGACGAGGCATATACAAACAGTTCATTTCCCGTAATAATTATTCTTAGGCTTTCCAAAGCCTGCTGCTTTATATTATAAACTCCTTTACATTTTTCATTGCGTATTTCATTAAACTCTTTGGATTTTTAAAATATGTATCACAATAAACATTTTCGCATTACGATATCCTCCTTCATTTCTCATTACTTATTACAGTAAACTCTTTAACACTTCCCAATTTTTATCACCAATCTGTCTCAGTAATATTTTACAATAATCTCCTTAGTCGATTTAAAAAGACTATTACAGAATATTTCAGTAAATTATTCGGTTGCAAATTATTGCAGTAAACTTGTATGGCAAAAATAAATCCCAAAAAATGTTTTTTATTTGCTTGTTTGATATTATGTGAGATTACCAATATTGCCTCGCTCTCACGATCCAGATAAGCTGAGTAAGCTATTTCCCAACGTCGTTGTAGTGTACTACGTATGTGGTTATATTATTACGCCGTATATAATATTATCGTGTATAAGTTTGCACAGTATTTGTCTTTTCACTCGTTGCATGCGTGATACGAGGATGTCATGAGGTTAAGTTCAGCAAAAATGATGAGCTGTAGTTATCTGTTGCACAAAGAATCTTCGTTAACTTATAATATTTCTTAAAATTTCGAACAAATTATGGTTTTCAGTGAAAAGAACAAATGATTGTAGAAAATTTCAAAAAAGACACAAATGTGTACAATATAACATGTGGATCGTACTGATATAAATTACTATCAATAAAGTTAAGTTTTGTCTTATATATAACAGATTAAATGAGAGACTAATAAAATATACGTGTTGACTGCGGCACAGACTCAACTCAACCCCATAATTGAAATATTGACATAAAGCAGGTCTTAAAAGATGTGAGGAAGTAAAAATTTTGGAAACGTTTATAGTAAGTAATAAACTTTAATTAATTGGATGGATATACTATAAAAATTCACTGTTCGATGTGTGCTAATGTTGTTTGTATTTTGAAAAGTCCTAGGTACGTTTTGGATTATAAGGAAAAAACGGCAATTATTTTTTTCGGTCTCTAAGGAAAACATCTTAAAAGAAAAGATTGCAAAGTAGATTTAAATAGGTGATAAAAGTCAGAAACTACAAAATTACCAAAATGAAATGAGTGTTTAACAAGCATTTCGTGTCACTGAAATAATTACGATTACTTATTGTTTGAAAGGATTGAAAGTTTAATATTATTTAAGATATTTACAATTTTGGTATTACTACTTAAATTATTAGTCAATATGTACATTATTTAGTAAGAAATGAAATTCATTTTCAGCTTACAATGTGCTTCGCTACATTTGCAATACATTTTTGAATATTGTACAATACACATTTTAGTTTATGGTACCTTCTGTATTTTGTAATATATAAGCATTTCTTCAGTAAGTTTACATAGTCTTATTTTCTAATTGATTAATGATGGCTCATATTACATCTGCAACTTTTTGTTACATTATAATGAATTGCGCATACTTAAACGTACTATACTATATTATTAAAACAAAACTTTGCAAGATTTTTTGTTATAAGCGGGACGATGACATTCTATAAGTGTGATCTAAAAAAAACAATTTCCATTCTACTATTTATTGCCTTTTCCTAACTTTTACAGTACCTTAAATCATCCTGTCTTCCATATATGATACAACTGTATCGTCAGTTTCATAATAGTCGTTCAAAAATAGTAGAGAATAATCAACACTACTCTTCGTATACGTTCCATTGCCAGCAAGCTCCAAATCAACATTGCCTTCACAAATTGCCAAATCCATAAAATCGACCGACCCAGAGCTGTGCGATTTAAAAATTTGGAATTGCCACATTGCGTAAGGACTAAGCATGATATCACCGTTTTTAATTTTATCATAACCCAGGCTCCCGCAAACTGGACGTCCAAGGTTATTTCTTTTGAAGCAATACTCGATTTTTAATGGATCACTGCTAATGGTGTAGAACTTATTGTCACACCTGTAATTGGAATTTCCTAAATGCGTCATAACTATCTGGAAATGTTCCAATCGGGTTTTAAAATCATTTTGCTTTGCTTGATCTTTGCATTTAATATGTAATTCAATTTCATTAAACTTAATTGCGTCTTTGTTAGCATCACTATAAGAAAGGTCTGCTTTCATTACAACCGCCTTCCCTGCTAACAAATCATTTACTGAATCTTTCCATTGAAAATTTTCCCAAACAAAAAAGGGTTTGATGCCTTCTTGCCCTGAGAACTCGCTTTTAATCAAATAGTCGTCATGTCCTTTAATAACTGCAGAGCTATACTGCTGTAACTTAGAACTGAGACTTTCTACTTGAGTTTTTCCTTTAGACACTAAGTCTGCAATATTTTTACTAGTCAAAATATTATCAGGTGTTTTATATTCTTCAATGTAGAGATGAGCGAATGGGAATGCCCACTGTTTAAATGCCTGAAGTCCTCTTTCATACTCTCCTAGAAAAATGTTGGATTTAATTTTAAAATCAAGTTCTAAAAGTTTCTCACTCAATCCGTCTACTGTAACATTGATAGCAAAAGATTTTGGGGAATTAAGATCCATTAAATAGTCAGCCTGTATTTTTTGTTCCTGATAGTTTTGAATCCTGTCATAAATTTCAATGAGAACAGTTAACCCTTCGTCCAACTTTTCTATGCAGCGAAGAAATTTTGCTTGAACTTTGAAACCTTCTGTGAGCGTCTTAAGTTCCAATTTGATATTCTTTAGTATTGACTGCACTTGCCACTTACTGATGTCGAGACTATTTTGAGACTTGTCGACTAAACTCTTTGCAGTAGCATCCACATTTGCTTTCATATTTTGTAACATCGGTACTACCTAACTGTAAATATTGCTTTCAAATTTTTTAAGATTTTGTATTTTTTTCTCGGTTTTTCCTATTTGTATATTTACTTGATTTATTTTAGCATCGTCATGTTTGTGTTTGCGGTAAATATCGTAAACCATTTCAACAGTATTTTTGACTTCGTTAATTTTATGAAGACCAGATGTTGGCGCTCAGTTTTGCTTTCCTGCTTTTCCTTCTCTGTCTGTTCTAATACTTCACCTACGGCAACTTTTAATTCCTTTCTCAGTTTACTAACCTCTTCAGTATCTGGGCCACTTGATCCCCCACCTGAATTTTGAACTGCCTGACCTAAAGATGTTTCGAATCTTTCCCTTTAGCCTTGTGGATTTTCTACCCCTATAGTTTCTTTATCCGCAGCTATTGCGGAACTCGTTTCTCTAATATCATTTTCGATTAGATTCTTAAAGGCATTGTCTGCACTGTTTTTCAAATTTGTCACTGCAGCCGGCATTACGAAAAGTTTCCCTTCCCTGGTGTTGTCGTCTAAAATAAATGATTCTGCCACAGATGACCCAGCACCAATAACACCTGCTACTACAGCTGCTTGAGGTCCAGCAAAGCTCATAACTTGAGTAACCACTTTTATTGCAGAGAATATATAACGTATAAGAACATTGTTTTGGAATTTTGTCAATTCTGACTCTAAAAAATCTTTTTCATTCTCTGCCTCATTTAGCAAGGCCAGTGTTTCGTTTAAAAGTAATTCCGAGTTACTATCTAATTCTTCGCCAATGGAATTCACTTCAGGAAAAATATTCAGTTGAATAAAGTCTATTCCTTGATTAATTTTTATATCAACTTGAGTTTTATACTTACTGGCACAATTAGACATCGCAATACCTTTTTCCGTTTTTTCTAGACTAATAATATTTTCTTTGACAAAATTAAAATATTCCTTAACATTGGTAACTAGTCCAGAGCCTAGAGGGCGTTTCAAACTATAAATTCGACCAAATGTAGTTATATAAAGAGAGGATAGAACCCTGAAGTATTGTTCTTTAGCATTGTTTTCTTCTGCACTTATATGTTCCGAGTATTCACTAATTCTTTGCAGTAAAGATTTGTAATGGTGAAATCCATTTGTAGGGTTGACCAAACTACCAAATACTT
>JABJWA020000300.1:0-20625 GCA_020352615.2 Yoshiicerus persimilis | reverse complement strand
AAGGAAAAAACGGACTGTATTTAAAGTTAATTTTCTTTTGTATTATTTTGTGAAAGCTTAGCGCAGCTACATGGTAGTAGCTGTAGCTAGCAGTATGGTATTCACCATATGGACAGCCCAGGTAATGCCCTAGCACAGCCATAAGTGCAAGGGTGATAATCTAATGGTGCATTATTCATTCTCGCTGTCAACTTGACATCCCTCAAGGTCAAGTCATATTATCAAACGGAACAACTCAAATACCTTAAAATTCATCCAAAATGAAAACATTAATTGTTGCGTATTTTACACTCAAATATATAGGTAGATTCAATGTGCCTAAAGTATCAGAGATATTTAGATAATATTTCTAGTATTATAGTAACTAAATAATATTTCTGTTACTATAGGCACATTGGGTAGATTTCAATTTACTTTCTGGTTTTGTCTTTATTACTTCAAAGTATGCCCAACTGATTGAAATAACTGAGAACTAGTATAGCCAAACATTTAGTAATTTAAACTGTGGACCCTGGTAACTTCCAACTTAACGGGGAAAACAGTAACTTTCTTCGTAACTTTCACCGTGACCTTAACCAACAAAGTGACAAAGATTTTTCTTTACCAGCTTTGTTTTTCTACTTTTTCTGAAAAACAGTGGCACAGGACTTTGAAAGTGTGAGAATATGTAGATCCACAAAGAAATCGAGCAGGTTTATTTTTTTCTGTCTTCTCTCTTATATTTTTAATTGTCATAACCTTTATTACACCAAAATGTATCCAGAGAAAATAAAACAGCAAAGTAAAAATCCATTTTAATTACCTATGTTACTTTACGTACACTATTCTATTATAGACGTCTATAGATAATATTAATATGTATGCAAAGTCCTTGGTTCTCCTGCTGAAAGCAAATCAGTTTACCCTGTCAACCCTGTCTTCTGCCTGGTTTTCAGGTTCTTTCATTCACGTTTACACTGCAGGAAATCAGTTGCAGTTGTGGAGTACAGTTCAGAGCCTACAATTTTTACGAGTTATTTTATTGTTTGACAAAGTATCCAACAAAAACTAAAAAATGTCAAAAAACAATAATCCTATTGTTTTTTCACAAATACGGTATTGGGTACCGTTATTTAAGGGGGTGCTCATGAGTAGAACTTTTTGAAGCTGACATGTATGGCATATGGCAAAACTTGGTTACATATTCTTAGGGGAAATTTTGGGGGTGAAATCTCTTTTACTGGGTATACTGGGTAATAAAAACCCAAGCACATGTGGCTACACGGCCTTTATGAATTATCAGTCGCTAGGTACGCTGTCATTAGAGCCGAGAGGGAGTTCGATTCCCGGCTTGGGACAAAGCTAGAGGTTGTTTGTGCGAGGTACGAGTGGAAATTTATATTAATGTGATCGTTGATATTTATGACCCTGGGAAGACTACCCAACCCATTGAAAGAGATTTCATCCCAATATTCCTCCTGCTGTGGAATACGTAGCCAAGCATTATTGCCATGTGGGAATAACTTCAAGACGTCGTAAAAATCAAACATCCCCTTAAGGCTCGGGTTTACACGTTTCTACTTTCAGTGACGATTTTGATATAAAATTGAACTACCACAAAGTATTTTCCTTGAGATCTTTTGCAACCGTGTACTACAGGTTATATATGTTTCACCCCAACTGCATTCACTAATTAATTACTCATTGTCATTACGGGACTGTATACATCTTCACTTACTATTGTTTGAGACAGATATAAGTCCTAAATAGAAAATAAATAGCAATGCTGTGCTCCTAGTATTTTTAACATCTTAGTATAATATTTACGAGGTTGAATCTTATTT
Source organism: Yoshiicerus persimilis (assembly GCA_020352615.2). Lineage (NCBI taxonomy): Eukaryota > Metazoa > Arthropoda > Collembola > Entomobryomorpha > Tomoceridae > Yoshiicerus > Yoshiicerus persimilis. Next base: position 18,802 of record JABJWA020000300.1, on the reverse strand, counting down.
TGCAAATCGTTTTTAACAGTGAAAATGATATAATCATATCGTCATCGTCAGGCGGTTATCATGAGTTTCCTGTCCTTAAGACACTATTTTTGATTAAGAATCGAAAAAAACAACGTTATTTCACAAAGTGAAAACAAAAATACCTAATTCGGTTAGTAGTATAATAGTATTATGTATCGTCGTCTTCTTCGTCATCGAAAGATAAAAGATTTTTGTTTTTGACTTTCTCCATTGGACTTTCTCTTTTCTCTAATTTGGTCCTCAATTCGGAAGTTTGCTTACTTTCGGCTGCTCTCTTTACTGGTTTTTTAAAAACTATTTTATCGTCCTCCGCACCTAGGGAAAAGAAAATTAAACCAATATGCTGATTAATACCTCCACTGCATCATAGAAGTGAGCCTTGGACGGGCCCTCATATAGGCAAAGACGTTTTATTGTTTTTAAGCAAAACGAGCAATACACATTTTCATATTCAGGTGTTTCACTTAACACTCCCTTTTATTTCCTGATTTCCTGAGGTAGGACAGATAGGAGGGGGCATACTCCCAAAGCAAGTTAGCCCTAGGAGTTTCTGAAGAATTCAAAATGGGGTCATTCTGATTTCACACTTAGGCAAATATTTGATTTTTCCATTTCTAAAATGTAATCTTTCCCTTAGAATATACAATTGTCTACTAGGGGAAATCCCATTTCCCATTTAGAGTGAAAATCATAGCCTCTTTAAGTTAATAAAGCCTATATTTTCAAGGGAAAATTTCCCCTACAACACTTACAAGGGGTAAAAAAATGCGTTTGCAGGATTTATAACCTCACTTTCTAGTAATAGGCACAGGTATTCGGATGGCGCACTGCTTCCTATGCTTAGATACGCATTTACTGAGTGACTGAGTGGTATCTTAAGGTATACGTATACTTATTATCCTGATTGTATATTGTATGAATCATTTTACATTTTACGAAATGCATTTCCTTTAGTAAAGGTTAAGGAGCCTCAAAAATGAAATTTCCCTGTAAGTTAGGCTGCTTTCTCATTTGTTCTTTGATTTACTGAATAAAGCTGTACCTTCGTATTCGACATCCAGTTTTTCAGCTTCTTCCGCTGTGAGATCTCCAGGACTCAAAACAACAACGGTTGGCTTTTCATCGTCTTTATCGTCTTCATTATCTGGATCGCATGGACCCTGCTCTTCTTTCTGAAATCATAGATTGAACTACTGTTATTAGCATTGCATTGCGGGGCTAAAACGTTTTAGAATTTGGAAATGCGATTTTTTTACATACTGACCTTAGTATCTACTGTTGGTCCTTCCTTATAACCAATCTGCTCTTTCATTCGCCGAATAAACGCCGGTTCATTGGGTTTAATGAATGCTACTGCATTCTTCTTATTCTTACTCATTTGTAGATCTTTAAAAGTTGGTAGTAAGGAGCCTTTTAACTTGCTGATCAAAGTGCTCTTTTGGAACTTTGGAACAATCTGTTTTAAGGTTTCGCATCTAGTTTTCAGTTTTCAGAAATGGGTATGTATAATTGGTGTCTCTGTTCAAAAAAGTTTCTTGAAGTTTGGAGAATACAGCACAAGTGTTAAAAATTGGTTTTAGTTTTTGAACGTACTTTACTGCAAAAGGAAGTTTATGAACAGACAGTAATCTCGAACTCCATGCGATTCCCGCGTTTCCGCTGTACGGGCATAATATACTTCATGTAATACTGTTAGATGTGGTGAGCTACAGCCCAATTTGGTATACGGCCATCCAGAGCCCAACATTTCATGGATGTCCCTGTGGCGCAGTGGATAGCGCGTTGGACTTCTAATCCAAAGGTCCCGGGTTCGAATCCCGGCAGGGATGGAGAAAAACATTTTTGTTTGCTTTTTATTGAATGAATAAGATAACGTTTTCCCTAAAAACTGCTTTTCCCTTTTTGTTTCTCGGACTTAAAAAGTTGAAGGCCAGTGTTCATTAATGTTTCATGTTATGTCGCTATTTAAAGAATGTCCAATTCGGTATGGTGAAATGTAAAACAAGTGTCTACATGAAGTGATGAGCTAGGAGCTGATGAGTACGAGTAGCTATTTTTTGTTCACACATATAAATCATAATCCAGTTTTTGGATTATTGACTGTTAAATGTAGTGTACATGCTAATAAATGAATCAATAGTAAACCCGCATTACACTTTTTACACAAACTTGATGATGCCATGCAAAATAGCAATACCAGACCGCAGCATGATTGATGTTTGATTGAACTGCACTGCACGACGCATAGGTGCCGGAGACCACAACGGTTTGAGCTTGTAATTGTAATAATTTGAATATCTTAAAAAAATAGCTTACACTTCGTAATATTTTGAAACAAAAATCAGTAGTCCAGAGAATATGAATTTTTGCGCTGAAGACTGAAGCCCCCATACTTACATATTATCCCTTTTGTTTTACGACTTGAGGTAATTTCTCGCAATTACAATAAAAAGCGTTTTTATAAATACCCAATACCCTTGAATTTTCATGACCAAAAAAGTGCAGTTGCAGCGAATGCAGTAAATAATGAGTTAAAAAGTTATACTTCTAGGTTCTTTATAGAATTTAATACAACCTTTTAATATAAATATCGAGGAATACTATGGGCAAAAGAAACAAATATATAGTTGAAGTTCTTTATTTCTGCCCTGCCTGCAAAAATTCCCGTTCGCCAATAATAACAATAACAGCCTATCTTTGCGCAGACCAATTAAATTGGTTGTTGGTGGAAGATGAACAGTAAACTTTCTCGATTCAGATATCAGTTTTTAAAGTTTTTACAATGAAGATGGGAATGGATGCAAATCCTGTTCGGTGAAATGTAATCCGGAATAAATTATTATCCAAGTCACCTGTAAAACGATTATTATTGTGTGCATATAAGTGTTAATACTTATATTGGAGTAAAAATAAAAATAGCAAAAAAAAAGAAAGTTTACACACTTGATACGGCAATACTTAACACAATCCTATATATGCAAAATGCAATTACAATTGAACAAATGCTATATTCACAATCACATATTTACCAAAAATCCAGCAAGAGAAGTCATGAATCCCTCTTTTGTAAGTTCCCAAGCTCCCCCGAATTCCTCTTCATCCACCTTTTGAAAACCATTAAAATACAGGTAGACAATGCCAGCATTACAGACAAAAAACCTAACACAATAATAAAGAATATGAAATTAGTGTTATAATTGCATGGTATGGTATGATTTACCTATAATGTGCTGTAGTGAAATTACATCTATCGTAGAAAACAGTCCAAAAAATAATTAAAAGAAAACAAACAACTATCCGATGATTGTTTGAACCAACAAGTGAGGCAATGTGTACATTATGTACAGCCCAGCCCTTTCTATAAAGTAATGTAAGTAACACTTACGACGCTAAACCGAAAATGCCAGTTAGTGGTAAGAGTCCCCAAACAAGTCCAAGAAGTATCCCAAGAATTTGACGCATCCAATAAATTACGTCAAGGAACTCATCCTAAAAAGAATTAATTGTAAATACATCATTAATCATACATCTCATACCAACATTAACCAAATAATATTTAGATTCAGATTCACTAAAAGTTCCTTAGTGAATGTGAATCTATAACAGTTTATGTATTTAACAACCGAGCTTTGAACTCAAAGAATTATGTGAATAGACAAAAATGCAAAATGAAAACGCAGCACAATAATCAAGAATTTCATTCGTTCATTCTTCGTCTAGATTAGAAGGCAGACCACCACTAATATACTTTTAATTAAAATCTGTATCCCACTTTCACTGGTACTTTCTCGAATGTTCCCCTACTTTCACCATTTATTTCGGAAAGGATCCCAGCTTATTGACGTTTGCTAAACTTTTGGGGAATATGAAACTTGCTTGGTTGATATCCCTGGGCCACAATTTCATTTATTGTCGAGGCTTCACTGAATCTACAAATCTTGGAAATCAAAATGTTTACCTTATCTGGCCATTCGCTCTGACTAATGAGGATTTTGGACCAAACAGACGGAGACTTCGATGTTTCTATTGCTGTTTCACTTCTGCTACTAACACCCATTATATATAATTTAAAAGTAGAAAACTGAAGATGGAAGTATGCAAATTTTTGAATTCGAAAATGACTTTATCTAGTACCAACAATAATGTACAAGAGTGTATTTAATCATAACGGTTAATATCCTATTGTAATATCGTTATCTGACGAACAGAATATAAATTTTTCAACACATAGCAGGCACGGCACCCAATAAACAATGCAATATTTTTGTAAACAAACTACTATTATTGCAATTTTAGAAAATTAAATACCGACGAAAACCTTCGTTTTTAAACTCTAGAAACAAAATCACGAAACTAGCCGTTACCCAAGTGAAGTGTTCCGACATTAGAATTTACCGAAGGCGATTTTAAATTAGTACGGCAGTTTTAAAGGTTTGTTTGAATTGAAGTGCCTTGACATTGCCGACATTGAAAATGACGCAGTTTATTCAAATGGCCATCTGACACAGACTGGACTGACAGTGGCATATCTAGGGTAAGGGATCCTCGTCATGAAACCAACTAAGTGTTATTCAACCTTTCTATCAAATCTGCACAATTTTCTTGCCATTGCCATGAACTTTTGGTTCACTTCGCGCTTCGGCGTCAAGTCGTATCGTAAGCCATTATGCATTACGCATTTAGTTTCTTTAAAACCGAAATACGCAGCGCGTGAACACCGGTCGTATTTTTGGTTGGTATATAAATGACAGGCTTATGTTTTATCTATCATTAATCATTAAACATTTTGCCTACCAATATCTAGACAGGGTATAAAAAATTTTAAGAAACTAGACCACTTAGGTCTAGTTTCTTACGAAATACGAAATAAATACCGAAGGTATTTATTCCTTTACATGGATACCAGTAGTTACTGGAATGTTCCAGAACAGTGTTGCACACGGCACTGTTATGGAACATTCCCCGTGGGGGTTTGCACACGGCACCCTCATTATTCTGGTATAAAAGGGCTCCCTTAGCCTCAGAGAGTCCAGTTGGGTTCCAACTCCCTTAGGAGTAACATCCTGAGAGAGATGGGCAAACAAAGCTAAACATCTCCTGTGACTGAAAGAGCCAAACAAACTGTCTAGTTATTTCACTAGCATCTCCATCAACATCCAATTCACCAAGGGAACCACGGGTACATAACATTACTGTTATAAATCATTAAACATTTTGCCTACCAATATCTAGACAGGGTATAAAAAATTTTAAGAAACTAGACCACTTAGGTCAGCGACATAACATTATACCCAAACAGTATTGACAGTGACCTAAAGTGACGCAAATTATTCCAAACGGGGCTATCGGAAAGGTTTCTGATTTATCAGATACGTGATACGTGTGTTTTACGTGTAATCTTTTACATCATGGTATATGTGTATCTAAAGTGAATTTCTAAAAACAAAAATTTTGAATACTTCCCATGCAAATTTTCTTTCTTATCCAAAATGTGCATATCAAGTAATTCTCACCCATTACTTTATACTTTATATGTTCTACATATATCTACAAAATATTATTTGAAGTTATTTTAGGAATCATCCATTTAATACACATCGCAAATTTTCGACACCATCCGCATCCCTTCCATACCCAGCCAGGCGTTGAGAGTAACGCAAAAGTTCCCCCTAACCTACTAACCCTATTTAACATATCAAGGTTCCGATTTTTTAACAACCGCTTGACTTCCGGACTATTATATTCGCCGTTTGATGATGACTTGATACTCTACCTACAAATATTAAAGAAATACTAGGAGAACCGCAAGTGTCTGTTCTACAAATGGCAAGATATTGCCAATTGGCGGTTGTCATGAATTTCTGGCCCTTTAATGGATGATCCCATAAAGTTGGGGCGTTCACTACAATCCGTAACCAAAATATTGTACCGCAGAATGTCCAAAAGAGTTTTTTCTCTATTCGGATGCCTTTCGTCGTTTTTTCGGACCCGGCGTTCCTGTGCTGTAGACTGATGTACTGTGTTTCTAATAATTTGCAAAGGCCGCCAGTGGCAGTCACAGTACCTGTATTATTGCTTTCTAAAGTGGCTAATTTTGAACTCAACACGAGGTTCTACTTAAAATAACACAGCACAACATTGTCTATGTGAACTATTGTGAACGTGAACTGTTAAGTCGAAGCCGTGACTATTAAATTTAAACTAATTTTTAGTTAAGTGAGTTAGCTTTAATTATGTACATTTATTAACAGTTTAGTGAGATAGATTTTCAATGCGGTAATCAAGAATCAAGACCTGTAGCGCAGAAAAGCGGTGGCCAGTAGATAGATATAGATAATCACTTACAGCAGCATCAACATAATGAATTCAATAAAGTAAGCCCTATATTTTTGCAGTTTCGTTGGAGGTCTATCTCGTAATCTAAATTAAAGCAAACTGGATGCTTTTTGAAAACATTTTTATGTCCATCTCATTCCCCTCTCCCAACAACAACAAAAAAATGTCCTGTTCAACTAAAATTAGCCGATTTCAGGAAGTGAGCAGCAGTAGAACCAAAATCGGTAATTTGCTTCCGCCGGGTTTGGCTGCGTAGTAAACTGTTAACATGGGTATCGACGATTGATGTACTTTGTAGTTTTTGTACCCAGAGAGCCAGTAAAGTCACCAAACTCAGTTTTACATGTATAATAATATTATTGTATCGTATATCACCTGGTATCCTGCCCCGTAAATGATTTCACTGTGTGTTATTTTATTTTATTATGTAACTCTGACAGGCAATTGACTATTTTTGTCTTTTTTTGTTATGTACAGGATTTTTATGAAGGGAAGCCTTGATGCAATTGTCAACAATGGAAATCTTCGAAAAGGTGCACATTTATATTTACTAAATTGGCAAATGAAGAACCCATGTCTTTAAAATTTTGGTATTATAGCTTTTGCTATTAATTCCACAGTTCCACTTTTTTAGTTTGAGATATAAAAAAGTGCCAAGTATTGAGTTATATTATAACCATTGTTTGAATGAAGGAACATCTTAAATATATTAATATTGGTTACTCGTATACATTTGATCATTAATTACGAATCGTGACTCTTTAGGTTTTCAAAAGACAATGGTATTCAGGCATTATCATTTGACAACATCATGTCCAGTGGGACAGCAGTGGCGGGAAAAGTAATAATATATTCTTGAAAATTTTATTGCATTTTATTATCTGTTTTAATACGTGTATTAACATTAATATATAGGTTATCCAATACGTACTGATGGTCTTTCATTATTGTTTTTTAACTACAGAAAAGGTTTACCTGCTAACCCAAATGCATATGGACCTCTTACTGATCGTCCTGACTATCATTTTATCAAAGATGGACGAAAAGCCCCCCCAGGCTCTGGTAAAGTGAAGCGAGTTAAAGAGCAGAGAGCATGGATGGTGAGTTCTTACCCATTTTATATTTTTTAACTGAAGTCAAAAGTCAAAGTTGTGTGTTTGGTTGAAGTAGACCATTTTTTACTTTAGTGCGATTTTTAACATTGGCAGTAATAGTAATAATGTATGCGTTTAACTTTGTATCGAAATCAAAGTATCATGTTTCTCGATAATTAAAAACTCGTTTAAAATTCAAACTTTCTTTACCAGGAAAGAATTATGGCACTCACTTCTCAAGTGGATTTTGCTGTTGAAAGATATGAGAAAATAGTCAAAGAGAAAGAAAAATATAACGCCGGAATTATCTTCTCAAAATTAAAGCCAAAAGGAAATGTGCCGTCTGCATCTGATCATAATAAATGAGCATAGTGCCTTGTTGCAGCCTAGAAGTCTATAAAATATGGTTAGTAATAGTAACACTAATAACAAAAAGCTATAAATACGTATTAATTTTATGCGTAGCTTTCAATTTAAGTTATACCTTTCTGCTTTTCCTCTTACTATGCTTGAGAACTACAACCGAGCGAAATCGACTTGTTATCTTGCTGACTTTTAAAATACTTGGTGGTCAGTTAGTCTCGTTTTCAAAGTTAAAAAATCACGAAATTGAAGTAAGGTGGGAGTTTCTAATTTGTTATTTCTTAAAATGAATTAAGGGTTAGTGGTAGAGTGTAAGGTGTTTCACGGTAGTTTTTTGTCGTACTATTTTACTACTAGTGATTTTCACTGAATTCAAATATTTTGTCGCTAATTCCGTTACCTAAATTTTTGTTAATTAAACCAGACCTTTCAACTCAGAATTAATGTTAACCAGGGGCCAGGCCAGGGGTGTCTGTGTCTAGAAAGTGTCCCCCACTACCCTAACGATTTCTTTTTCAAAGATACAATTACATTGGGACTAAAGTACCATTGGGCCTTGTGGACTGGGCTTGACTGGATTAAGAAAAGAACTTCCCCTCTGCAGAGTACAAGCAAAATTTAATTGCATTTTGACAAAATTTATGAATTTTACTTACATATCTCTCATAATAGTAGGAAGTAGTAACATTTCTAATCATAAATCATCCCACAATACGAAACAAGGAGTACTTTAAAAAAGTTTGTCTATTCAAGTTTCCTACATCCAAGATTCCAAGAATGAAGTATTATCCGTTCTTGTACTGCATCCGAACATTTTTCGACGTTCTTGACTTAGGTATAGTAACGGTTTGCTAAAAATAAGTATTAAGTGTTCTTTTTGAAGCATTATTACAGTAAACATTAAACATTCATATACTATTGCTATTGCTATTAAATAAATATTCTCTTATAGTTGACATCATACGTTAAGTTATAATATCGTGTATTTAGCATTCTTTTTATTGTTCATGTTCATATTGAAGATCACTTTTAGTAGTAATTTAATTTAGTTATGACTTTTGTATCTGATTATTTAATTATTACTTCATCGTAATGTACATTATGTCATAAGTAACAAAAGTTAACTAATACTAATACCTAATTACAATACATACAAATATACTCTTTATTTGAGTACACATTTTGTTCTCATTTTGTTTATGTGAACTGGGTACATGCTTCCTTTATCCACTAAGTTATATTAGTAAAGAACAAGAATGAAAACTTCTTAACTTTTTAAGTTATTTTAAACTTACTTGTAGGAAGAGCAGAATTAGAACTAAGTAATTCAAAATCAACAACATTAATACAGTATCTTATGCTCGTATCACTGGTAAGGGATTTTTAATAATTACAATATATAGAATCTCAAAATTACATAATGGTTTTAGGTTTCTGTAATATTTTATAATTTTTGATTTGCACACTCTTCCCGGGATGAATTTATAAATATATCAAGGAATGAACGATGATAAGGAGTACGGACAGCGTTATAACCTTATTCCTTGATATGCTAGCTGTAGTTTTCTTACTTATACTCAAACTTTTGGCCAAGTTTAATAAACGGCCGACTGATTAAAGGGAATTTTATTGTAGCAGCAAATTTGGAGTTTAAAATGCTGAAAATGCTTTAGAAACTAGGTCATTCGGTCATTGGCTTTCGTAAAATTACAACGGCATTTCCACCATTTAATAAAGCTTAATTACTTTCACTAATCTTTTATTAAGAAAGCACGTCTATCGGTTTATATCAGTTATATATTACTTGTTGAGTTCATAGTAATCATTGGTTGTGCAGGTGTATCGTCTTTGCCGTAAAATATCTTGCTTCCTGGAATCCTTTATTTTTTAAGTTTCCATCCTTTTGAAACATACCTGCTGTACTGGCTAAAGAAGCTTAAGCTTAGGTATGTAATAGAGTATTGGTACTATATCTGAAAGTCGCAGTGTTGGAAATCAGTAACAAGGGTTTTGGATATTTGTCTGTCACCTTCTCTTCGTCTAACGCCTTGTCAGATTGACATTTCTTCATATAGCACACTTTCAAGTTTCCAGGTTCCAAGTCCAATTTAGCTAATTACAAAGTGCAAAAACTCTATACTATACTTTACACAAACATCGACGTGCACTCATATATTTTCCCTCAATTTTCTTCATTATTTAAAAAAAGTTATTTTATTAATAGGGCAACTTGAGAAGGTACACACAATAGTACATTAGTAGGTACATTTTTTTAATATTACTTTTATGGTTCACTTTTTCGGTCTTAGCGTTAATATTAAAAGCTGTTTTTTATCCTTATGTTAAACATTGTAGGTCATAAGACGGATAATCAAACTCGGTAATAGGTGAATAATATTTACACTTATGAAAACCTGACTTAAAACAACTAATGTAATAAGTTAAATTGTGAAGCGAACGTAATGCACGTTTTGTATTAAAATCTGGTTCATCTTTTTTGTCCATGTCTTGTCCTGTTCTTATCGCACGCTTTCCGTTTCCCTACTAAATCTTCAATGGTTGACGTTGGGTTAAGGAAATTTATTACTTGCAATTTAACGATAAATTTCTTTTGTTGTGTTCAGCCTCACTTTAGGTGAGACTGCCGGCTTGCAAAATGTAAAGAAATAAGTAAGGATATACACATTAGAGAATGTGCAAATTTTCACAGTTCTTGAATTTGGCATCCTCTTTTCCAAGCAGCCACGTAAGCATTTGTCTTGCTTTCACACTGGCCCGTACGATTCCCCGATGCTTACACCAACTGTCTTGATTTCCTAAGACATTAAAGTTATTCCATTCCATAAGTAGATAATTTTGATTGAAATTATATTGCTACAACGTATCATAAGCTGGGAATTGTACATAAACGCTTGTGTATAATAGTTTAAAGTTTACTATGAATCAAATTATGCTAAATAGTAAGTACCAATAATTTTTAATGATGAAAACTTCTTACCAGATTGTGCACTCTTCAATCGAATTTGGTGAAGTAGTCCTACAAGAAGCTCATCCACGTTATGATTAATTCCTACGGAAACTTCCGTGAATTTTACACGATATGATACAGCCAGACAGCGGCCATCTATATGAGCCACAATAATCACAATAAAATCTAATGTTTAGTATTCAAGTGGTCACATTTTTGAACCATTGGGATTGAAGGGTCTTATTTGGCAGATCTGTTGGTTAGCTATGTTATGAAAAATTAACCTTGAGTAGAAACAGCCCTGCTCCTTGCCAAGTCAATTTTGTTAGCAACGACAACAACTGCTTTGGTTCGCAGCATGTCCCATTCTTGTAGCCGTCGTAGCTCTGTTTCCACTTTCCGAAGCTGGCGCGGTCCACGACCGAGTAAACAAGTACGAATGCATCTGGTGGGTTCAATCTGTTGCAATCCGTCTGTAAAAAGAATTGAATTTAGATGTAAGTCTCAAAGTTACTTTAGGGATCCTATAATTACGTAACTTTTATCCCTAATGTTCTCACACAATTCATATCGAAACTTTCTCCAAGTGAAAGTATGCAAGTTTTTAAGAAATTTCTAGATATTGAATTCTTTCATTTGGAATTTGGAATTCATTTCATCTCTCGAAATATGGAAAATGTCTATTTAAATATTACTGAAAAGCCTTGTTATTTGGCTCAATCATGAAAATGAAACCCGCAACACAAGTCACTCTTTGACATGTTTGTGTTGGTTACATTGTATGCTGTTGCAAAGTCTTGCTTTGGCAAAATGATTCCTCTAAGTATGAAATTGCTCTATAAAATTAGACAAATATTTCCGATTACTTTTTCTTTTTATTAATGCAAAACAAAAATTACCTTTCTCTGTTTTCAAAGTTAGCATATTGTATTTTGGAAATATATTTGGTAAATCTGTCATACCCAAACCTTAATCTGTGGCACTAATAAACTGAAAATAGATGTTAAAGAGAAAAACTAAGGTTATTTAGAACATACGACCTACACGAAGGCGTTATTATGTAAATAAAACAAGTCTCTTTAGGTACAATTTAACGTTACACCAACTGATTAATACCTAATTAATTGCAAATGGCACATATTTTGTATAGTAGAAATTGAAAACAGTTGAAGAGGTTACATTTTAGTGCTTCAGATGTGTCTACAGTAACACAGATACAGATGTGAATGATTGTATTAATCGAAAAGGTCAAGTGGTCAGTCCTTATAATCGTAATTATAAGTTACTTAGTGCAACAGGGCTTCAAAAGTCGTAAAGCTTTGCGTACATGCTAGAAAGCCTATGATTCGCAGTAGTTGCAGTTTCTTTTCTGCACTATCGTATTGTTTAATGCACGACTTTTGTAGTGATAATAACTAGGGAGTAGTTTTTGTTGTGATTTACAATATGTGTAATTTATCCTGCATATTTAGGTTTCCATACCTTGGGATTCTGCATTTTAAAGAACGTCATTTCAGACTCCTCGCCATTCAACATTACGCTGACAGTTTCTTCTCCTTCGACATCTGCAATTAAAAAATGATAATTATAATAGATGGACGAATGTTAGAAAACTCATTCATTTGTTTAATTGTAGATTAGAACTACTCAGCTACTGTTTCAAGATTTCTTCTTGAAAAACTATCGTACTGCTAGTCATATAACTAAGATTCTTGAACAAAGCAAGAAAAAACATGTCATATTTACATCTAAGAATTTCATTTCTTGAAACGAAGTAACTATGCTCGCTCAGTTTTCTGGAGTTGTTGAATTTTAATGTTACCATTTTTGCGTTTTGACAGATGTACTTCTGTTATCATTGGTATGTATAGTATCAAGTTGTAATACATGCATTATTGTATTAACCAAAATGGTTGTTTTATTAACTCATAATTAGTCAACAGTCTTTGCAGCCTACATGATACATTATTGCTGCTATCTAACTATCTAGCCCTAAGCTTACGCTTAGTTAACTGAATAATGAAGTTACGATTTACTTTTTCTGTAAAAGAAATGTGAATTATTCAATCAATGCATATCAGAACAAGCTGTAGTTTTGACCACAAAGGACTATGTCAATTTTGGAACTGCAAAATATTCTGATAGTATTACCCAAGAAAGATCATGTTACAAAATAACTGTCTGGAAAATGTTAATCTTTTACCATAGCAAGCCTGTAGTAAAATTATTCTGTTGCAGAGGGGTTAATGGGTTTTTGACAATGATTCGTTCAATGTTTCTAAGCGAGATTGCTGATTCTTTAGTTCAGCATTAGAACATGTTCTTCATATTTTCCTTTTTGAAGCGGTCTGTAGACACCCGGGGAATGCGATACGAGGAAGGAGGTCCGGGGAAAGACATCCAGAGAATGGGATGCGGGGAATGACATCTGGGAAGAAGATCAAGGGAATGGGATGAGAAAAGTATCTTTTAGAATTTTGCAGGAAGGGAATGTCCATCTTGTGGAACAGGCCTGTAATGTATTACGTACAAGCTTAAGAAACTGACAATGGATTTATCGTAATTTTATGTCAAGACGATGCTTTGGAAGAAGATACACGACTATCTCGTTTAACTGGCATTGAATCGGATTGTGTTTGTGGAATGCTATTCTTTTGTGTATGTATATTACTTTGGTACTTTCCTTTAGCTTGTTCCACCAAGAGTAATCGGGGCCGGAACCACCAGTTCTGGAGTAATCGAGACTCGTAAATTTGCTACTATTTGCTAGTCAAAGTAAAACTTGTCATCCTATTTCTTGGGCTCTACATGCCCCGCTGAAATTAGTCGTATTGAATTTTCATTCCCAAAGTGAATAACCTTTCTAAATTTTTCTAATTTTGATGAGTTTAGACCCAAAACTCTTTCACTTTAAACAAGCAGAAAAATATTTTCTTCCATCCTGATTTAGTTAGTGGAATGCTTTTTCTGAAACCAAACCAGCAGTGGAGATTGGAGAAAGTCATCTCTATTTTAAGTATTACATAGGAATTGAAGACGCAAAGCAACAATAATACATAAATTATGCTGACGTACTTACACAATTGCAAAATTCGTTTTAATTTTTTATTAAGTTTAAGCAAAAGACATATATGACTTGGGAAAGAATATTTTTATCAGAACTACCTTAACAGTTAAATGATGATGTGCCATGTGCCACAACAGTATTAATGAATACATTCTTAAATATGATTGCAAACGGAGGCTGACGATATGATTTCCTAACTATTTAGCTCCATTTCCTAACCTGTTACATATTTGTTGATAGGGGTATAGTAGGCAATTTTGCAGTGAGAGAAGATACAATAGCAATGGGATTCGATTTTGGCGAAGGTGTTCTTTTATGGCCCGTTCCTTTATTTTTACTAATCCACTACCTACAAGTGAATTCCGTTATTAAATTGCCCTTCTGATGAGGTGCTGGTAGGTACTAATAGGTAGCTGTCAATGTCGTTATCTCCTTTTGCGAGCACCATCTAAATCAAATATTTTAGTTAAAGGGCCACACAAAGTAAATGAGGATGATAATTTCTCGTAATTCGTACATTTGGTTTCGTTTCAATTTGAAACGAAAATCGGAAACTCTAATGGAAAGCATTTTACTCGGGTTCATTGTAGTAATCATATTTAGCAGTTCAGTTGCCTACATGCATCCTGTTTGAACATTTCGTTTTCTGAGTGCATCCGTCTGTTAACATTCCCCTCACTGAATCGAAATAGCTTATTCTGTCGGGGATCCAAAATTTATTTACTTTTCTATTTAAATGTGTCATGCATACCTAAATACTTGCTTCACACTTTGAAAACACTTCTGCAGTAATATTCGAGCTTATTGCACAGTTAAGGCTGAAGAAATAATGCGCGTTGATAGAACTTACTGCAAGTAGTTTCAATATATCTACGTAACTTTCACTCTACTGAAAACATTTCCATTTTTCCCTAGAGGAAATTTACGTTATTTTCAATATTGGTAAACTATGCATAACAGTCAAGGCTAAATAGGGTAGCGAGATTTTATTACTAAATTTGTTTTCGAGACAGTCCAGAATATAATATGATTAGGTAAGCACTGTCATTATTTTAGGGAAGTATGAAAGCGTAATTTTTATTTAATTATAAAATAAGGTTTTTTCCAATAGTTTTGCTCTTGTTGAGCTTACAATCTAACAACGTTGGAGAACATGCGAAATAGAAAGTAGCGTTCTCAGTGTTCCAATCCTGTGATCTAAAACCTTGTACTTTTCACTACATCCCGTTGAATAGAAGTAACTGCCACAAGACTTAAACCACAGTGGAACATAAATCAAGTGGCACGTTACGTAAATACTCCTGATGAGCAACCAACCAAGGTAGAACATTCGTCTATACTAAATCCATATAAAATAGCTTTTCAAGTACGAATATCACTCAGTGTTGGCATCAACAGCCGAGTAATTTTTCGAAGGGATGGAAAATGCGAAGATGATTAATCAAGGGAACGCTACCTGCCCACCAAATCATTTCTCTTATATGGGATTTCAGTGACCCAGTTAGTTAAACATTCGTAAACGTGTCAAAGGAATGTTCTAGTTGGTGGGGTTTCAGGCTTATATATCAGGCAAATATATGTAGTACTGAGATATATCACTATTTTACTATATAAAGCATCAAGGATTTAATAGTAGATATTTGTAATTTGCAAGAGAGAAATTTTCTGGAAAGTCGAATAACGAATACAGTAGTACAGCAACTGACTTTCTATTAGATTTGTTTCTATTTAAAATGGGAAATGCGTTAAAATATAAATTGGTTGTACTTGTATCTGTATTCATGATTCATGATGTGCCATATTTTTGTAATCTTTTCATCTTAATTCAATTCTCATTCCAAAAATTGCATCTCAGGAGAAGCTTCTTTCAACTATAACCTGTGATGACACAATTCAAAGTATTTTATACATAACAAGGAAAAACCACATAACTGAGTAGCTTAATAAATCCTTTACTTTACTAGTTGCTAACATGGAGAAATGAAAACTTTCAGCACAACCTGTCACTGGAAGTTTACATGAACGGATGAACGATGCTTTAGCCTTTGATAAAGTATTTAACAAAGATTAGCTAGGGCAAATGTACTCAGTCTGAATACATATTATATCGGTATATCACTGAATCGACATTCTCCCACTGTACACTGCGTAAAGGGACATACAGATGTAGTTAGGTAGTATAATACCGAATATCTATGTAATAAAATGTAAGTGTTGGGTATTGGGTATGCATGTACTTATAATTTATAATCTCTACAAGCTCATGTAATACTACCAGACTGTATCAGTTACATATCTCACATCAGCATGCAGCATTACTAGTTTGTTTGTATGCCTATAGTATGGAAACACAAAGCAAAGTATTGTGTATCTGTAGTATTTGAAGAATTGCATTTTCGTTGGAATGTTGGAAAACCAAGGGTTTGCTATTCTGCTGATGCTGAATAATGCAATACTACGAGGATTTAACTAGTACAACTTCAGTGTTTCAATGTTGAAAATGACGCAGTGAAGCTACTCTTGTGTTGTATTGCTGTTGGATTCCAATAAATTGTTTACTTTTCTTGGGGTGGAAAGAGGTAGAAAAAGAGATTTGAATTTCAACTGCCTACGCTTAGATTTAGATTTCTCTATGGTAAGGTGAAGGAAGCAAGGAAGGAGTTCCCATGTGCCTATGTAAGGAAAGTTTTGGTTTCTTTTGGGCATTGATTACAATATCTGATATATTATGCTGAAATTTAGCAAAACTTTATAGTACGCAATTGAGGTAGGAAAGGAACGAAGCGAAAGGAAAAGCAGTATGGTGTACCAGAGATGCTTTAAGATATACTAAAGGCAATTTAAACATACGCTATTGCTGTGTGAATTGAAAGTTATAAGGTATAAAGCAACAGCAACATTGTGTAGGGAAAGTCGACAGATCTTGTGGTTTGGCTTAGGTACTTGTAATAGTCAGTCACACTCAATTTATCCAGTCAGCGTTTTTCTGATGAGATGCGATATGTTTGAACAGTCTACCTAGCTTGCTCTATTTTATCATAAGTGTTCCGATCAAAGTTACCAGGAAGGCAAAGAGAGGAAAATTTAAAGTACTAAAAGCTTGATAAGATCCTGTATACTAAGATTAACGGACGATAACGCATTCAGGATATATTTGTTCTGATTTTAGAATGTAGTGCCATAATATTAAAAGCATCTATCCCCCAGGATTTTTAGCTACCGGTGTGTTTGGTTGGGAGAAAAATGTTGAAAGGAAGTATGCCATATTCCTCATTATGTTGCTACTAGATTTCGTCGCGTCAGTGCAAAGTAGCGCAAAATAGGACGAATGAAGCACACTAGGAAATATAGAAATATTTCATGTAATGTTGAACGCTAGGTCTACTTTAAGTAATTATTGCAAACGGTTTTATTTAAATTTAACGAATGTGGGGTAACTTTTATCCAAAAATATTAATTGCTAATGATAGGTTCGTTAGGTCCTACCAATGGTCTGTGTACAAGGTGTACAGTTTGTGTACTAAAGTGATGTAATTAATTAAGTCCTCCGAATTCAGAACGGTCAGAATCAATTATTCCTTTCCTCAGCTGCAAAATATTAATAATAATAATAATCTAGAATGGTATATACTTTCACTTGTTTTCTCTGAAGTGAAAGTGAAGTCTTGAACTGTGCCAAAATAGAGGACTTTTAAATAACAATAAATAATAGTAGTCAGCTTATGCGAATGAAAACTCCAGGAAATCGCATAGCAAAGTTTTTTGGGTTAATATTCTATTCTTTTATTGGTAATAACTTTAACAGTTTTACCCATTGTTAGGTTTCCGAAATTTGTTATCTATCTCGTCTGTGCTAGTGAATGGGGGAAAGTACTGACTAGAAGAATAGATGAGTGCTGTGCTATCGTTTTGTGAACCCAGCAAGGTGTGCGGATAGACAAATTATTCCTAGAACACAATAATAACGGTAATAGAATAGATAGCTACCGTGTGCTGCTCAATGCTCTGTTGAACTGGGTAAATGAAATTGCAGTTTATTAATCGTAAGCCGTTCCTCATGTCTTTTGTCTCCTCTCGACAACCGAACAATGACTCGACATTTATTTCCTTACATTTTGGCAGTAATCTGAAGCATGTCATAAATTTCGTTCATTTCTGTTAATCTTGCAAAGCATGAGAGGTACTCTAACAATACTATCAGCTATCCGAAAATGAATTGACTCCTCAGTAAAGCAAATGTGAAATATAAGCATTTGATAATCTTGCGTTGTCTATTTTTACGGTCACGAAATGATGAAATCTATTTGATTAAAGCGATAAAGTAGTTCAGTGTGTGTAAGTGGAAATGCTAAAGGTGACAGTTTATTTGACTAACCATTTTGTCGATCATAGGCGTTGATACTCTCTGATGTCAGAAACTGACTGACCAAAGCAGATTTGCCAACTCCTCTTCCCCCAATCATAGCCACTCGGTGGTTGGCTGCGACTTCTGGTTCAGTTGGAGACAAAGGTTGTTGCGGACTGGGGCGATACGAACTCCTTCTGCTTGCGTTTGGTGAACTTCCTCGGCTACTTGCGGAAAATTCGTTACTAACACTTTTCGGCAAAAGGAGACCATCTTCTGAGGTAAACACAGTATTTCTATGAGGTTCTGGTGTAGTTGGTGTTGGAATCAGGCTGTTACTTCTTGAACGACGTCTTCGGAAAGAATCTCCTCTGTTAACAATGCCTGCGTAAATTAAAAAACGTGTTTCGTTATTTGTCTGAAACAAGTGGATATTAGGATAAATATTTTATGCTCCTAGGGACGTGTAAGATCATTGCTGCGCTGTGATATTATTATTTCATTTCAATCCTCTTTATTGTTCTTCCGTCTGCAGATGCGCTACTAAGCCGAGTGTAGTAAATATGTTTGTCTAATCGTAAGCGTTGTATCTTCTGCATCATTGTACT
>JABJWA020000299.1:0-20694 GCA_020352615.2 Yoshiicerus persimilis | reverse complement strand
GTAGAACAAAGACGATTTGTTTTGAAGAATCTTCGTGATTTTGGGTTCGGTAAAAAGTCAATGGAGTGTTTGGTTCACGAAGAAGTGGATGAAATCATTGCCGATCTTCGAAAGTCTGCGGGAAAATCACTCAACACTCATTTGAAATTTAACGTTGCGGTCGTCAATGCACTTTGGTCAATTGTTGCCGGAGAGAAATTCTCACACAGTGACCCAAAAGTCAGGGAATTGACTGATCTTATTTCAAAGTAATAATATACTTCAAATATTTATTTTTTAATTATGTATTTACAAAAATGGCCAAAAATCATTAATATTTCAGATTTTAATAAAGTGGTATTTGAATATTGCGAAATTATTTCATTTTCAGAAATCTCAGGTCCCCGAAAGTTATGAAAAGAGCTGTACCATTTCCCTGGCTGAGTGAAATAGCGCCAAATTTTTCTGGACACAATGATTTCGTAGCAAATCTCCGTCCGATTCTCAAGTTTATTCAGGGCTCCATTGATGTTCAAACAAATAATTATGAAGAAGGGACTAAGAGACATTTGATTGATTGCTTTTTACAAGAGATTCGTCAAGCTTCCAAATCGTCCAGTTTCCATTCAAATGATGGAGGTAAGACAAAATACGAATTATTTGTATATGTTTTTTCACTTTCAAATGTCCGTTCACTTAGAAATAAAACACCTTTCACCCGAATTCTTTTCGGGTGTCACTGTTTGAAAGGGAATTTTTATTATGTAAACGAACCGTTGGAAGTGAAAATGACTTAAGTAATTTTTACACTTTCTGTCGTATTAGAGGAAAATATGCTTATCGGAATATACGATCTATTTTTGGCGGGAACTGAAACAACGAGCACTTCATTAACTTGGATTTGCTTTCTGCTTGCACGCTATCCAAAAATTCAAGAGAAATTACACAAAATCATTACAGAAAATGTTGGAACTGCAAGAAAACCTACTTTAGCAGATCACCCAAAGTAACACTTATTTGATACTTATTTAGTAAAGATTTTATTTCAATTTTCATTAAAATATAAATTTTATTTTTACAGCATGCCGTATGTGGAGGCTTTCTTAATGGAAGTCATGAGGTATTGCGCAATACTTCCATTCGGAGCAAGGCACAAGGCAACAGAAGATGTTGATTTTCATGGTTATGTAATACCTAAAGGAACAATGGTCATGGCCAATCTATATGGCATTATGCATGACTCCAAAGTCTGGGGTGACCCCGAAATCTTCCGTCCAGAAAGGTTTCTGTCTCTTGACGAAACGACAATTGTACGGAATGAAGCACTGATCCCGTTCGGTACAGGGAAAAGAATTTGTCTGGCAGAGAAACTTGCCAAGGACCAATTGTTCCTCTTTACCACCGGAATATTCCAAAGATTTGAAATTCACTTTGATCCGAATGTTACTGAAGAAGAATTGGCTCGTAATATAACTGTTCCAGTTCGGAGCCCTTCCCAACACAAAGTTATATTTCTAGATCGTTATACTGCTTGAATAATAAAATTATACAATTATACAGTTTACTGGAATATTTGTTCAGTTGATTTCAAATATTCATCAATTCAATTGAATAAGGAAGAAATACTGATAATTACCGATTATTATATTAACATACAGAAAGCATGCATAAGCAGAATGACTTGTTCATTCAAGTGCATGTTAAAAAGTGTTGGGTTTTAAAGGTTGTGTGTAAGCTGCGTTCCCTGTCTGCAAGGTTTGTTGCATCCAAGGATGTTGACCCAGGGTTATTGCATGGGTTTGTGTACCCCTGATTCCATTGTGGTCTCAGCCATGTTGTCCAAAATTAGGCATGGGTGTGCATATGTGTATTAGCATAGATGACATGAATAATTGATTATGATTTAAAGTTGGAGTGAAATATTGCAATATAAAAATTATCTAAAATACTTTGTATTCCCTCCTAATAAGAAGCCGGTTCTGTGTTAAAATTCACTGTATACCATGAAATTATGGAAATTTCACTTTTCCAAAACTAAAAATAATAAAAGTATTCGTAACCACATATCAATGGGCCAAGATATTTTATTTATTCCTTGTAGCAAATAATGCGTTTACGGTGGTTTGTAACACGAATTGAACCTTCATTCAATCTATGGACACCTTCTGTTGCTTTCTTTGTCACCCCTGTTAAAAACGAACGTTCACACTTTTCCGAAATACCTTTTCTCAAGTCAACTGGAGTATTGATGTCCACAACTGCGTTTGTACCGGCCTTAGTAACAGGACCGAACATATTGTAGAACTCTTCTAAATTTGGAAATGTGTATTTCAAATAATTGACGTTGGTTTCTAGTATTTTCAGTTCAGAGATCGATAACAATCTTTCATATTCTTTAAATTGCTCCTTTTCAGGCAACCAATTAAGGAATTTTTCGATTTCTAAAAATTCCATATTTAACTCTGAATCCCCTTTAAGTGGAATGTGGGGAATGTTTAAGCAGCAGATACCACCATTCTTAACCCGGCGAGAAATTTTGACAAAGCAAGTTTGCTTTGTTTCTTATCAAATGAATTGTGTAATTAGAAAAGACCATGCCAATAGTTCCTTACAAATTCTGAATCAATAATAATGACAATAAAGATATTACACCTATGTATAACGAAAATGTGAATTAGAATAATAGTAATTCCCTTTAATGTAGCATATATTTTGTAATTAATGAAATTCAATAAAGCAGCCGTTCTCGTAAAAACGAATAATCAGCAATCCATAGTCAACCGATTGTAAAACATTATTTGCTGCTTTTATCAATGTACCATACCAATACCAATATACTATATAATAATACTACGTTAAAATTTTTAGAATTCGAACGAATTATGGCTCTTTTCAACATTACTTCCCTGCTGAAATATATTCACACGAATGGTGTAAAACGCAGCTTCCTGGAAAAAATCCAATGGAGTTGCTTTATTTATTAAACCTATACCAATAATGAAAATATTTTTGGGGACTTTCCATCCTGTCCTATAAGCTTTATTCCCGTTTAAGAGCTTCATGATCTCCTTCATTTAGTTGTATTTTTTGATGTGACGGAAATTACTTACTTTTCATATTACTTGCACAATTGTTCTGCTAAATTTACCTTTATTGGTGGTGACACATTGCTAAAGCCAAAAGAAGCCCGTTGTTAATTTATCGACAACTGCCAGAGAAAAATAAGAATGCTAAAGGAAAAGTTGCTTTTTTGTGCAAATTAGTTTTATTATCTTTTTTAGATTTTCCAGTTGTCTAACATTCGCCATTCGTTAAAACAATATCTAATTAAACATCATAGTAATAGTACTCTTTTATTCAAAGATAAATTAGTTGCAAATTGACAATTTTAAATTACATGCATTATTCCTAAGGAGCTTAAATATTTTGCGTTCGATCAGAATATTATACGCTTGTTAGATTCAAACCTAACGGCAGATGTTTTTGTGATTTATTTATTTGTCCTGCAGAAAGTAGCATCATCATTGTCTGTTTTAATCACTACTTCGAAGGCAAACTCGTCCCGATAAATTCAAAAAATGTTTAAGTTCTGAACTGTGTATACTACTACCGTGACGCAAATACTATATTTCATGTGTGCATTGATTATTAATACTTTTATAAGAAATGTAATCGCAAAAGTTATATTTGCATATAATTATTAGTCGACGCCTGTTCAAGTGTATTTTCAAAATTGAATTCCGGAGGCATCTAAAAATTAAAGTTTTAGGAAATTGAAGAATATTTTAAGAGTTTACAGAAAGCAAAAAATATTTAAGATAAATACAAGAAATAGGAAATTGTTATAATGTCCAAAATGTAAACATATTTAAAAAATGGAAATTTATTTACATAGATACTGGGTGCTCCATTCGAAACACAATATCCCAATACAATTTTTAGTGAAGTGAAAGTAGGACGAAGGTCAGGATTTTCATGCCAACAACGCACCATTAGATCGTATCTAAAGAAAACAGCAAATTTAATAAAGATTTTTTTTTATTTACTATAAGTAGTTTTAATACAATTAAAATTATAAAAATTTTAGCACTTTATCAGGAAAAGTGATTTAAAAATGTATTTTCCTTACATGTCATCAGAGGCGTATTTAGGCTTGGAATTTCTCAATCCGTCTTCTAAATCGTGAACGAATTGTTCATTGGGTGAGAGTCCAGGATAGGGAATGTCCCCCAAAGAGAAAATTTCGCACAAAGTTATTCCGTAAGACCAAACATCAGATTGACTAGAAAATGTGTTTGTCTTTAGACTTTCCAGTGCCAACCATCGCCAAGGCAACGGGTCCTTAGCGGTTTTTACATATTCTGTGTAATTGTAGGTACGACGGCTCAATCCAAAATCCGTTACCTTGGCGACTCCTTCTGCCGTCAATAACGTATTTCGCGTGGCTAAATCCGAATGCACCACCTATATATGGAAAACCAATTACTAATTTGTCTCAACTATGATAAGTTCACTTCTGCAAAATGTACTTTATTTCTAACATTTTTTGTGCCCAGATATTCCATTGCAGATGCAATTTGTAATGACCACTTTAAAAGGCTGTGTATTGTGTAGAGAGATTGTGTTTCACGATCCCCAACAAGGAAACTAGATAAAAGGCACCGTATTACATCAGCACATAATCGACACAGTAGACAGCGAGGTTCAAAAGTTCCGCACCATAGGCATGTGGTGCTAAAGTTTGCGATCAGTTTCTTATATACTTGAAGTGTTTACTTACTCATAAGCATATGCAATTAAAGTATGTCGCAAACTTTAGCACTACGTGCCAATGATGCGTAACTCTAGAATCTCGCTGCATAAGCATTTCACGTAAACAAGTGTTTTATTAATCACCTTTGAGAAATTGGGTTGTCTTGTTTGGGATTCAAATCAGGACATTCCAAGAAGAAAGATTTATTTTTCCTTAGAAATGATTCTAGTGACCCCCATTCACACAATTCCATTGCGACGTATAGGATTCCTGATAGTAAAAAAAGAATAAATATATTGACAGGTCATACAAATTTTAATTGGGCATTTTGCAATGAAATGTACCTATACAATCTTGTCAATAATGGTTATTAGATTATCAGAATTAACAAATGAATGAAACCAAAAGTCAATAATGAAAATGTCTTTGTTATATTCTTCATAAAACTAAGAATGTGCAAAAAATTGTGTAAGACCGTTTCTGAGTTCCGAAGTATAAGCTCCTAAGAAAGTTACTAAATTGTCATGGGATCCGATGTACATCATTATCTTTAGTTCGGAAACAAGGGCTTTTAAAGGTGTCAATCCACAATTAGATCGCACAGTTTTAAAGGCAACAGCTTTGTCTACTCCATCCAATAGACCTCGGTAGATTTCACCAAACTCTCCTCTGCCCAATATTTTGTTACGGTCTAGTTATTCAGTGATCATAATTAATTTTTTTATTTGTTTAAGATGAATATTACTTGTCTTTTTTCTACAACTCAAAATATGTTCACATGAATAGCTAAAAACATAGTTTCCTGGAAACAATCCACAAAAGTTGATTAATTATTTTATTTAACCTACCAATAATAAAAGTGTTTTTGGCGATTTCATAATTCTCATCAAAGGGAAGTTCTAGTGGATCAACTTTATTTGAGTCTGTATTTTCCGTCGATCCAGTCTTATCAGTTTTATTCCCGTTCAAGAGTTTTATGATCTCCTTCATTTCGTTGTACTTTTTTATCTGGCGGAAAGTATTTTTTTCATATTACGTGCGCAATTAATTGTCTTATTAAATTTTTAAAATTTTTAGCGTATAAAGTACTCACCTTCTTGTTTACAAAGTAATAAATAAACATTAGCAGGCTACCAATGAAAACAGTGGTCGCTATGGGAACCAAAGTGATAGTGTAATAATTTTGTTCGTTTGTGTGATCACTAACTTTTTTGGCTAAGCAAAAAACGGTAAATATTTGTAGTTCTGGATCTTGGAGATCGATATTTCGAGAAATATTATTATTTCAACTTACTGACAACTTTAATCCGCTTTGTGTCGCTTCCCGCAATATTTGAAGCCGTGCATTCGTACTCTCCGGAATACTCTGAGTTGTAGATTGGAAACAGTAGAGTGTTTTCTTCTAATATTTGCAGAGGGATCTGAATTTTCTGGCGAGAGGAATTGTGAAACAAATAATTAATTAAAGCGCATATGCTAAGTAGTATTAGTATATACACGTGTTTCTATGTTAATTATCCCCACCGAATTTGAAGTAGTCCACGTAATGTTGGGTCGAGGAAGACCATCTGCATGACACTGGATAATTTGACTCTTTTCACCTTCAATAAACTGGATTTCATTTTTTAAGGAGTGAATCTTGGGTGGAAGGGGTTCTACACAACAGTAATAATAAATTAACGACGCAATATTAATTAAATGCCTATACATAGTTCAATACAGCTACCGTTGATATTATATTAACATTCTGGATGCAAATGACGAATTATATTTGTGAAGATGAATATGTCAAATATTATATGCATTGCACTCCTAACAATGGTTCTATTTAAAGGACTATACTATTTAAAGGAAAATACTACACAGTACCTAATGTTGAGAAAAAATTAAATAGAGTTCATCTAACATTTGGACGTGTAAATTCATGTAAATTCATCATAAAATGAAAAAAACGTCTTTATGCTATACTAGAAACGTAAAACAAAAGAACACTATTAAATTGGAGAATTTGGAATAGCTTACCTATTAGATTTATCTGAAATGTAACGTTTTTCCAAGTATTCTTTTTTAAAACCGGGGCAGAACAGGTGACTTCCTTCAATGATTTATCATTAATGCAAATTGCCATAATGACCACATCGTTTGTTGAATCTTGTTTCTCAAAATCGAAGTCAACCATAGACACTATGGATATCAATATGCACATTTATTTCACATGATTTAGCGTGCTCCTACATTGATATTTAATTGGTCGAATTTGTAATCTCAAAGTATTGTGTCTGGTCATTAACAGCCGGGTAGCCCTTCACGATTATATGATTGAAAAACTATTATAAAGTCACACGAGAATACTTATTTGGGGATATTGCATGTACATCACTTCCATTTTCAAAATGAAAGAACCATTGTAAACCGTCATCAAAGAAAAATGAGTGGGCTTCACATTTCAAACGATATTTTCCCTTCACGTAAAAGTCTTTTGAACTACTTACGCTGGACAAATTTAAAACAGCGTTGAGTGGTGGCAGCGTTTTCATTTGCTTTTCAAAATCTATAAGATTGAAATAGTTATTGCAAATTGTTTTTATTTGCGGTGTAGTATATAGTATGTGTTAGCGACAACAAGCTAAAGTAAGCATTATTTTATCAGAAAAGCAATTTTTACTATTAATCAAAGAGTGATATTAACAAAAATAAAACTGGTTAAACTAATGTTGTTATTTATTTCAAGATCCCCGATTGTGGTATTGAAAACCGTTTTTTCAGCATTTGCACTACCTATGGCGATATTTTGTAATTGGGAAAGCAATATTTTGGTACTTGTAATTATGTACCATTTGCTGAGGTACGTAACTATTGGACTCAATTGCTTTCCTAACAATGTACTTTTTTAGAGGGCCTATGCAAATAAAATGCAAAGTAAAATTATAAATAAAAATGCTCACATAATACGCCATCGAAACCCCTGAAATATAAGGAATGGCTTTGAAAAGATATCCTCTTTGGATCTAAAGATCTTTCATCCTCATATCCAGTACATTGCACCAAACCCTTTTCAGCTGGACGTACATCCACATTGATAGATGAAATGCATTGTCGTCCTTGTTTCGAATCACCTTGATGTTGATCCTTAGTTACCAAATCAGAGTACTTGTACATAATGTTGCAAATTAAAATCCGTATCGTATTAAATCTGCTCATTACAATGCCGGTATACATAAACTACCATAACTTTTCACATAACGATAAATAATGAATGCGACAAATAAGTTAATAATTGAACTTTTATTAGTGGGATTTGAACCACATAATGTAACCAGTTCACCTACTTTATGGAGACATCTTGCTGCAACGATTAAACATTGCAAATGATTAGTACAATTCCAATGCTTCAAAACAATCATGTGTTCCCAGAACGGATTGTCAAAAATGACCAAATTTTTTTCGACTGAGTACCCGAATTGATGATTATGACCTAAAGTTTGAACAACAATTTTTGAACATAATCAGCAAAATTAAAAAGTGGAATTCCAATCAATCTTTCCGAAAGCTGTAGTACTACGCAATGCAGTCTCAGAGAAACAGCAGTTTTTTCCCTACATACTAATAGCAAACTATTGTATTTCCTCTTCGTTTCATATACAAGATAAAACGGCTTTAGCAACCTAATATCTGTTTTGGTAAAAATAAATCATATAAATTTAATAGTAGTTTTAAAAGTTGGCGTTAGGAAGTACGATAAGATATTTAATTTATTTAGTAACTGAAATATTTTTACCCTTCTTGAATATGCGCCAGAAAAAGCTATCCTCTTCAGTATACCGACAAGACACAATTGCAAAGGGAATATTTTCTAAATGTGATAATTTAACAATTGTAGAAGCTTGATATTTGTGGAAAGGTTGTGTTGAATTGGTCAACGAAATTTGTAGTCGTGTGTCTTTAGTATCCCTATAAAATATCAAACCTAATTAATATTCATTTTCAAACACGTAACTAGGGGCCTGGCGCACATTGTGGCTACAAAATTCTTGAAAAAGAATTTTCATTAAAATAGGAAAAAAACTAATATTAATATTTGAAACGCTTATATGTTTTATGAAACGGGTTACATTGTTAAGTTGCTGGAACTGCTGCAATTTAAAACTAGACCCTCTTCAAAACTGCCTTTCAAAATGTTGTAATGTGTGAACAGGAAATGTAGAGATTGCACACTTGGAAAAAACGCAAACTCTGTAAATGCCAAAAACACATCATATTTTTTGAACCGCAACCATTCCACTAAGTAGTTTGCAATGTATCTGTCATCAATAATTCTCAGTTATTTACAAATTGTTACATATATTTCGCCAGCAGTGTTCGAGTAGCTACTGTTTAGTGTCCGATTGGTCAGTGATTAAAATTGCCTAGTGGCTGGTCAGAATGTCTAGTAGCGGCCAAAATGGCCACAAGAAAAATAGGGGTTGTGTGGACGAGCAAAATTCGCCTTGGTTTTGAAATGCTTAGCTTAGATATGAATAGTTGGAAAGTGAATTTGAATATTACTTTAGTAAATAATTTTCTGTGATGACTTCATTTAGTATATAAATAATTGTAATACAGTCAATATGCTAAAGTTTACTGATTCTAATGACAATATTTGACACGGGAAGAAAGCCCAATTAACCTTGACTTAAAATGTCATTAGCTTTTCCCAACTTTAATGTAAATTGTATTGAAAAGTAGCAAATAAAGTCAGTTATTCAATGAAAAGTGCTAAATTAGTACATTATCTTCTAAGAATATACACCATTTTTAATAATGCACGAGCCAGAAACGCATGAACATTGAGTTTGGGAAGTTTTGGCCTTTTAGGCCATTTTTGTCAGTTGGCTGACGAAATTGTGTGTTATCCGGTAGAAGTCGATCACCGCTCGCTAGCACACCAAATGTCATAGAGTCCATTTATACTATTTTTTATGTTTTTTAAATACCAAGTGCTAAGGTAACAAAACCACCTTAAAATTGTGCTGTGGACAATAAATGCTACTAAATTTATATTGTATAGAATATAAACAATTTCGGTAAATAGAGTAAAATTAAGTATTACTTTTAAAGAGAATTTGAAAAAAATAGGATTTGAATGGCCAAGAACCTCTGACTTGATAAAGTCCAGGACCGTAACTTTGAAAAACTGTATAATGAACTCTAAATCCTGCAAGTGGGTCAAACGATAGCATTACTTCATCTCCTAATACCCTCTCCGTTACTTCCAAGAGTTCAAGCAAGTATTTTAATTGGGTATATGATAGTGATTGTTTTCTAAGGCAGGAAGTATTAGAAGTTCTGGCTGAAACATGTCTTATAACATTACGAGGAATGGAAACGTTATCTACAACAATTGGTTTAAAAGAAGTATTTTTCAAGAACTCCAATATTTCTTTTAGTCGATCCTGGCCTACATGACCACTTTCGAGGACCAACAAATGATCACGTGTAAAATTTAATACACTAAGAACAGACGTCAACATTATATCCGAAAAATAATCCGGGAAATGGAAATTTAGGCAGGGTAATTCTGGATCTCCACTTAGGGCTTTACATTTTCCGTCACCCTTTAAAAGAATAAAATGTATTTAACATTTTACAATGGTTTAAATACAAACATCAGTATTTATCAGTTTGTAATACTTTGAAAAAAATTCTATTTTTGATAACATTCGCATACAGTGTATGTATATTTTTATATAGATTTTAATTTAGTAATCTCGGTTCTGAAAAGTATGATAAAAATTGAACAAACGAGCCGGAGCAATAGAGAGCATATATATGTAGCAAACAAAAACCAGTGGAAGAGGATGTTTAGTTCACAAAATATAATAATTTTTGGGCGAATATCTTTATTAATATATTGCAAAATTACGTATTTCTAAAAAATAATAAATACAACATTTCTAAGCTTACCATGCTTCTGCAAATGGCCTTATGCAAAGTAAAATTCTTTTCCTTCAAGTTTACAAATGGAATTTGTATAAATTCTTGATTAGTGATATCAAAGCCATATCGGTATGGAACAAGTGCATAAACGTCTCTCACATAACCGTCTTTTGGTGGTGCTAAATTACATGAATTCAAAAATAAATTTTGAATATGGCTTTAGAAAATATAATTTTTTTTAAATTTCTTACCGTATACCAAATATTCTAACAAAATATTGGATTTTAATTTCCCTGAGTAGGCAGAAGTAATTTTGTACTGTACTACATTAAATGAATAACCCGGAGCTGTCTGAAAAGTGGGCAAAAATATAGACATTTCATACTTATATGTGGATTTGTCGTTGTAATTTCCAAACTGCTTCTCCTGTCTTATGTTTGTGAAATAAGAAAGCTCTAAATGTTCGTCAACATTCACAGAAACGGACATGGGTGCATTCGAAACACAACTCAAAGCTCGAGATAATTTTGTTAACGTTTCATTTGAGACCCGTGGTGTTTTTATTTTAATAGATACACCAATCGTTTGGAGGTTTTTACGCAGAATGCATTTTGCTTCTAACTCTGATTTCATGAAAGAAACATTAAAATCACAGTTTAGGTAAGATAAATGAAAGTTTTGATCAATATGACAATGAAAATTTTCAATTTCCTCAGGCACGTCTATTAAGGTTAAATTTAAATCCCTAATCTGTTCTGCTATATTGTAATCCACATTGCACGTTTTGCAGTTTTCGAAAAGGAATATACAGATAAAGAATACAAAAGTAGCACAGACTTTAATAAATCGAAAAACCATTATCTTTTCTTAGAATCTGCACCGATTGGAAATGTTCACAGAAATTTCTAATTAAAAGCTCTTCTGTTCTACCAAAATGCAACTGAATAGAGAATATAAAAGTACCAGGAGGTATAGCTTTCCATTTGCAAAGTCATTGTTTCACCACACACACGATAAACTGAACACAGTAGTTCTAACCAAGAAGTTTGATAACAAAATTCGAAGGAAATATTAATTGACACTTTTGGATATTTTACAGCCATATCAATCTGTGAATATTATTTTATGTATTAAACGTGTGTACCAAAACTTTGTTGATTTTCATATAATTCTCAAAAATAGTCATCATCATAATACTACAACTGAACAAATCGTGATTTTAAGATAACCAGCAGCAATACAGCTGCAAATGCATATGATTTAATTACAAAATGGGGGTTTACATTTTTGTAATCTAAAAGATGGTTAAATTACAGGAACATTTATAATTATGTTTATATCCTTTCTTAAATTAGCTTAATTTGCACCACACAAATAGGTTTTCCTTCTCATTATTTATCTAATTAATATTTTGTGTAGTTCGGTTTTCATGTTTAGAATTGTCGCACTTGTTAATATATATATTTTGGCTTTCCCTTTGCTTACTCTGTAAATGATAATTTTGGTAGTTCGGTTTTCATATATTTCTCAGTAGCACAGTTGTTAGCATACACTGATTTTCCCTTTTGCATACTCTGTAACTGATAATTTTGTGGTTCAGTTTTTATATATTTGTAATTAATATAATTGTTTGCGTTAATATTGGTTTTCCTTTTTCTGTACTCTGTAATTGATATTTAGTTTAGTTCGGTTTTCGTAATGTATTTCCAATTGCACTACAGTTTGCATTAATATTGCGTTTTCTTTTTGTTTACTTTGTAACTGGTATTTATTTTAGTTTGTCAGCATTAATGGCTTTCCTTTTTGTTTACAGTGTAATGGATAAGAGCTTTTTCAAAGAACTTGTCGTTTCTTTATAACTAACTGTAGTACCGTATAGGTATCGATTTAATACTTCTCTGTATGAGGCTATTATGTAAGTCGAGTTTAAAATGTAAACGAATATGATAGGTGTGAGAAAAAAATTGTCAAGGGACGTGGTTTCTCCAAGGAGCTATGAAAAGAGATGTAAGGTACAATTTAGTAGAGTATTTTGTGAATTCATAACTTAATGCCAACAAAATTATCTGACATTTACTTGTTTATACAGCAAGATGTAAAGGACAAATTCTTGGGTTTTAAAAGTTTTATATGCCACAAATTGTTTTAAACCCGTTTTACATTTGAAAGATACTTATTGCAGAAACATTTAAAAAACCATGACGATTAAAGCAAGTTGCATTTCGAACTATGTTGATAATTTTTCAGTATGTAGAATTTAGACTGTTAGATACTTGCAATAATTTCCCAGACGGGTAATTTATTATGAAAGAATGGCTAAAATATTTAGGCTATAAAATGGGGTTTAAAAAAAACTCATAACTTAATCCAGTACAAAATATTGTGTTTATCATCAATACTCAAAGAAATCAACTACCATACATACTGTAGACCCAAAGGAACTTGGCTACACTTGCCTTGTGGTTTCTCATTGCTTCAACACGATCTTCGTGGGTGGCATGTGTAGCCAGGTCGCTTTCCGTCAACTGTAATTACTACTCAGTAGACAAGACAGTCGCAATTAAATGGATCTGGTGTTCGCCAGTTATATATTTACAAGCCGATTAGTCCCAATGAGCGTTCACTTAAATCTGGCCCGAAAAGGAAATCAAAGATTTCCAGAAACGAATCTAGCCTTTAATTTTTATCAATGCAGTTAAACTTTGTTAAAAGTAGAATTTTTAAAAGTCTGCGGTCATTCTGCTCTTACGCCAATGAGTATTCGGGTGCACAGAAAAATTGAGCGCACGGAAATCAAATAAACATACTCCCTTCCATTAGTTATAAGAGTAATTTTAAATGAGTAAATGATATTTATCCAAGGACCTATATTATATACTAATTTGCCACTGAGATAAATTGAACACAACAGATAACAGTATTCAATGACACATTCAGCCAATCGTTTTCTTTTGTTATCTTTGATTATGTGATATATTATGATGCATTCTGTTGACGACCTCAAAGAAATAATGGTTAAAATGCAATTCTAATTCGTGTCTTTCTGTTATCTGTAATATTCAGTAACAATTATCACGGAATTTGTTTTTTAAACTAACTCTTTTCTAATATTTCTTTAAATTAAAGCAAACTATTTTTTACCAGTCAATATGAATGCAAAAAACAAAGCAGCGCATAATTTTTCCTGAAACGAGAGTTTTATTTTATGCAAGAAATATATTCAATTTTCACATTTATGAACAAAGTTACACAATCAAGTCTAAATTTGTGAAATAACTTTTAAATTTACAATGGTGCTATGCAGAATAATGAGGATATCATTTTGATCTCCAAGTTGAAAGTTACTTAAAATTCTTTCATAAAACTTTTTCAGTAAGTTTAACTAAAGTAGGCTTAACACGGTGGATATCATTTACCAAATCTTTTGGTTGATGCTGGACCAACTTATTTTTGTTTTCCAACATTTTTGCTTGGAGTACGTAAGGGACGGGACTGTGGAATACCTTTCCTTTGAAGTCTTTAGGAATAGTAACTTGAGTAACAGTAGAAATGCCATCGTTACAAGTATCGTTTCTGTAAAAGATATTCGGCCTGACTGCCATGAAGGAACAGTCGCCAACAATTTCCGAAACAGTTGTTCTGCAGCCTGGAGGAGCAGTGATTTCAACAGTTAGGGAAATTTCTTCCTCCCAAGTGCTTTCCTGAGCAGTGGCCCAATTGTATCCTGTCCGTTCACTTTCTCCAATTGTAAAATTGAAGTTAGCCGCTAGACCAAAACCTGCATACCTGATGTCGAAACCAAATTCATAATAAAATTCGTGTTCGTTGTAATATTCTTCACTCATGGAAGTCCTTCCACCAATTCCAACTTTCTTTGTTCTTTCACATCTGAGTTCTCCAACTGCTTCAGTGGCGTCGCATACAAAAAGAACGCTTCGTACATCATGGGCTTCACAGATACTTTCAATATCGCCGACATCGCCGCAATGCAAAGTGGAGCTTTTGATCTGATTGGCTGGAAAATAATATTTTATGAATCAATCATTATTATTTTAGATAAAATTCATTTCTTATAATGAAATTAATATTTTTCATAAAGTAATTAACATTTTTATAAAAGAATGAATATTTTTACAAAGAAATTAGTGTCCAAAAATTGTCATATTTTAAAATTAAAAGAAAAGAAAAACTCACAATGATTTTCAATGGTGACAGTCATTCCTGTCACAGCTGTATTTCCTTCACAAATGATAGTATTGCCATTGCTTTCTCCAGGATGACAGATAGGTACAAGAGCTTCATCTGCTTCCCTAATTTCATTTCTGCCGTAGGCGATACCTCTAAGTCCTGTGCATTGAGCCCGTGATCCTTGGAATTCCAAATCGGGGTGAGTGAATAATGTGGCCGAGGAAGTTTTTGAACGAGGTTCAGAGCAGAAAAGGCGAATTCCATTTCTTAAACTGTTTCCGTCATCCCATTCAATTTTCTTTACGAATGTTCCTTCTGGACAGTGAATCTCCCTGTCCTCAGTTCCGCAAGTGTAAACTGTAGAGATTTTATCATTCCAGTCGTCACCTACATTGGAAATGTCGCCATCTGCCCAAAAGGAATTTCCACTAGGAGGATTGTCAACATCCATTATTATACAGCTTCCTCTATCAATTTTAAATGATGTCAATTTGTTATCGAAACTGGTAAAGTAGTAATAGGTGAAATCTTCAATGTCTTCCAACGGCACAGCACCGCCTAATAGTCAACAAAGAAGAAAATCAGTAAAAGAATAACAGATTTGAAAGAAATATATCTCAGATTAATAAATGAATAAATACCTCTGTAACTGTGGTGCTCATAGCAGGTCACTTTGGTTTTCGCATTAACCATGCATACAGCTGCAAGGCTGAAAATCAGAATTAATACGAAACGCCCCATAGTTATTTTCAAATGTCGCCAGATGTGGAATACTACTGAAAATTGTACTTCTGACGAACAAGTACGACCCTGCCAATGTTTAAAGTGGACTGGTTGACTCAATCCAACTTATCGCATATTTATAACATTTTCAATCAATTAAATGGAGCAACTTAATTGCTTCATTTAAGTGGTCGTAGATATAAATGTAATATAACACACACGGTTGTCTATCACGTTTCCATCGTAGATACTTAATTAATCAATTCATCAAAGTTTGATTAATAAGCTTTACTCGGTAACTAATTAAACTTTGAAACAGGGGACACAACAATATTGACTTCATAACTTACAAGGTGAACTTTTGCCTAGTAGTCATCATCAGATATACATACATTTTTATAATTATTCATTTTCTATCGGTTGAGGATTGAAAAAAATTGACAAATTCAACTTTAGGAATATGTAAAGCAAAACTAACATTAATATCTCTCTTAATATTTGCGCGATTAATTTTTCTAGACATATTTTGTTGTAACAGTATAAAAATATTAAAAAAATAGGTATAAAAATTCAGCAGTATCGATTTCCAAATGCTGCTGTCATTAACAGTTAAAGTACATTTTATAGAATTTAAGCGCCGAATTTTCTCTATAACAAATAGCGTATTGAAGTTAGAAAAATGGTACGCCCTTCTTATTTACCACAAGCATGCAAAAATGTTACCTTTTTATTGCAGTCTGATAAAATTGGTGCTTAAAATCAATGTCATCATCTAATGTCATGTTTATTAGGCCGGTTTACTTGATTTGACAGAATGTTAATTTGATATCTCTATAGTCATCAAGTGGTCAATCAGATGACCACAATCAATGTCACAGCTCAGAATTTGTCGATACAAGCAATTACTCGCCCGAATCGCTTATTTCCAGATTACTACTCGTGAACATAAAGAAACCAAAATTTGACCGATTATCTACGTAAAATTTTCTGAACTTTTCTGAAGAGTGAACCGAAGTTTTTCTACGGAAATTTTCTGAACAGAGCGAACAAAAGTTCTAAATCACCCATCATTAATAATATGAGATGATAGATATTGCTTATAGATAGATATTACTTCGCAAAGTTTTCTAGGTTCCCGTGCCCTGCTGCTGCACTGCTGTTCCCGGGAATTTCACCTGGTAAAGCAAAATTTCTTGTTACATCCATTCTTTATAATTATATTGTTCAATAACTAAAGATTCGATTTTGAAGTTTCTTTACATACACATGAATTGCACAATTCTCGTAAAACGTTGAAGTACAACGTTATCGTACATGTACATTTGGTGTCAGATAAATTTCTGATAACAACTCAGAGACCATGTACTCCTGTAATCAAATGTTATCGCAATTTCCACATGACTGAAGAGCAATATAATTATTTATCCTGTTTCGCATGTCGAAACAAAAAATATCATTTTAATTATGTGCAAAGTTTGGTATATGATTATATTTGGAATTCCCATTTATTTCTGTTGGGTACACCCCAACGGCAGAAAACTGAGCATTACAGTACTTCAAAAGTGTTTCTAGTTTTCTTTAAATAGCGTTCAATCACAAAATAACATTATTAGTGTTATTGTTGGATTCCTCCACTTATAAGCAAGTTTCATATAAAAATTCTCTATATGCTATAAAAATTGTGGAAATTTAAATGTTGCAAAACTATGAAAAATAAAAGAATTCATAACAGCATATCAAAGGGCATTCAAGATATTTTATTTATTTCTTGTAGCAAATAATGCGTTTACGGCGGTAAAGAACACAAATCGAGTCCTCGTTTGATGTATGGACACCGTTTGCCCTTTTCTTGATGATTGATGAGAAATACACCCGCTCACACTTTTCCAAAAGACTTTTTCTCAATTCGGCTGGAATATTGATATCTACCACTGCATTTGCACAGGCCTTAGCCACAGGACCGAACATTTTGTTGAACTCTTCCAAATTTGGAAATGTGTATTCCAAATAATCGACGTTGGTCTCTAGTATTTTCATTCCACACATCGATACCAATCTTTCATATTCTTTGAATTGCTCCTTTTCTGGCAACCAATTAAGGAATTTCCCACTTTCTAAAAATTCCATATCCAACTCCGAATCATTTCTAAGTGGAATGTGGGGAATGTTTAAGCAACAGATACCACCAGTCTTGAGCAGTCGAGAAATATTGGCGATACAAGTAGCTTTGTCTCTTATCAAATGAATCGTGTAATTAGAGAAGACCATGCCAACAGTTCCATCCAAATTCTGAATTTCTTCATCCAAGTTATCCCATTTTTGGCCAAAATCCTGCACAATGAATTTAATTATTTTGCCTTGATTGTATGTTTTGGAAGCGAAGTCAATCATTTCCGGGCTGATGTCGCAAGAAAATATTTTCTGGTGAGGTATACTCTTGCAAAGCAGATTAGTGATGTTTCCAGAACCGCAACCAATCTCAAAGATCGCTCCCGTACTGAAATGTAGTATTATAATTGTAAACATTAAATGTACGCTATTGTGCGAATAACAGTTACTATTCATCGATTTCAAGAATTGCCGCATTTCAAAGTTAAATGAATAAATATATTTGTAAATTTTAAATCTGCACTTAAAAGTTAGATATTTATCACGAAATAGTTTTGATTAGCATTTACATTCCATAGTTGTGCTCCAGAATTTTTTTAATAAGGTAAACAGCATCTTCGAAAATGCAATTATTGGCGGTGTCATATTTTTCCGGACTCCATTGGATGACCGCCTCCTGAGCAATGAAATACAATTATTGTAAAAAATATTTATGGTACTAATAATTAATGTTTACTTCAAAATTAAAGCATTTAGTACCAACAAAAGGGCAAAAGTGCTCATCCAGGAGTAGGGTATACCTTATTGTAAAATTATAATATATATATTTAAATGTTAATAAAATTTAGATGTACTTACCTTTGAAGGTGGGATATTATCTGAGTACAAAATATTCATGTTTTTGTGTGAATTCAGCAGTCAGTATGGGTAAAAAATTACCGACCACAAAATCAAAATTAAATTTTGAAGGCTGGATTTCAAATAATTAGCAATTTTGCTAACATATTGAAAACGATGGTGCCCTTGTCATGGAATCTTTATCCAATGAAGTAATCACAGTTCAAGCCGTTGTTTATATAGGCATCTAACTTGCTATGCTGAAAAATTGTACTCAGATGATGTACTGTTATCAGATGGAAACTCTATTAAATAAAAATAGATGACAAATACTAATGGTCCTTTATGACTTCCAAAAACTGGTTTTAGCTGATATATTATACTACGATATGGTAATTATTTCTTAGATTCTTCAGAATCTAACTTTTCTGTAAACTTCACAGTACTTTAATGGTTGTAAAACAGATTGATCTCCGTAATCTCTTCAAATGATTGTGAATTACAATAATACTTGTAGATTACTTACTCTAAAGTAATACTCGCTCTATAATGAGTTAAAATTGCACCGCACATGTCTATCTCTGCTGTATTCTGTATCTAGATACATCAATAGGTTATGATTATTATCAGTAGATACTGATAATAATCATAACCTATTTAGCACATCTTTTACGACAGTGTAATTAATTAACGAAAAATTAGCAAATACTTATAAAAATGAACATATTTTTCTTGGGCTGCAAGTCATGTCACTGTACTTTTTTACCATCCGCTAGGACAATAAGGCAAAATGGTTAAATTGCCAAATGGGAAAAATACATGAAACATTTTATTCTACTTTTACATTAAATACCCCTTTCAAATGTATTACATTCTAAAATATTTTTAGTATGCTTAATGTAAAGTTAATATTGCGCAACGGAAATTTTTTATTTCGTTTATTAAAGAAAGACGTACAATTTTCTGATATTCCCATGACATTTAAGAAATAAATTTAGCTTCATTTTAGACATTTTAGTACCTCTTTTGAACAAGACAACAAACAAATCCGGGCACCAACTAGGCTATTTTTCTGACTAGTAATATTTGCTCATTATTACCTAGTGACTAGTGGAAAACTGTGTACGCGTAATGTTTACTGCCTTGTTCCAGATTTTATAATTTGATATTAGTAAATTAGAAAAGAAGTGGTGGGTGTGTACCGCTATAACAACTTCTTCTTAAATTACGCACATAGTGGCTGGCTATTATAGTGAGTCGGAATTATAAAGTATTACTAGAACGACCATAAAACTTGTATTACACAACAGATTACGGCGGTAGCGGCAATTAAGCGTATTTGCAAATCAATTTTTTAGAACTACGTTTTAATTAGTGGCATTGACTTGTAGAATTCAACCATGAACTTCAGACCTCAAGCGCCCGTATCGCACTTTGCTAAGCATTTGGGAGCCGTTATCTACGCAACATTAACTTTGTTTATTCAAGGCTATCAAGGGTTTCATTCCTTGTACCACAAGTTCTATATCATCAACAGTTTGAGATACAAGACTGATTTACTTCTTTTAATTATACTTGTCTTTTACTGACTTGATACTTTTATGTCTGCGGAATTGTTCTTACTAAAATAGACTTTCCCTCTGCATTCTCAAAAAAACTAACCTCTTATATTTTGGAATTAAGACAAAGCTTATTTGTATAATAAAGTAATAATAT
The DNA here is from genome assembly GCA_020352615.2 of Yoshiicerus persimilis. Taxonomy (NCBI): domain Eukaryota; kingdom Metazoa; phylum Arthropoda; class Collembola; order Entomobryomorpha; family Tomoceridae; genus Yoshiicerus; species Yoshiicerus persimilis. Next base: position 473 of record JABJWA020000299.1, on the reverse strand, counting down.
TAGTTTATAAAGATTGATATTTGTCAGTCCATATACTAACTCTAAACTGTAAATAATGACTGTTCGCAAAAATACGGTAATGATTGGGCTTGTCCCGGGAGTAAGGTGACCCGATGCTTGCCTTCGGTGCTAATTACCATTTAACAGAGCATTTTTTTGTACTGACACTACTGGCAGTTGAATATAATCTAATCAAATCTAAAAGACTGAGACCTTTTACATTCTGATGGTAATTAATGATGCTAATAAACAGTAGAAACCAAGACAAGTCGCATAGCAATAGAGGACGTAAACATGTAGGCTGATAGTGAATCAATCCCCGTAATAAACTCTTTGTGCAACTAAGACGAACATTTATTACATTACCATCCTTTGTTCTACATTGTTCTACACTACTTCCACTCACACGAGCGCCTCCGATCTCTACCTAAAGATAAAAAGAATATAAGTAATCTTCAGACTGTGTATGTTTT
>JABJWA020000298.1:0-20853 GCA_020352615.2 Yoshiicerus persimilis | reverse complement strand
TCCCACGAATTATCCAAATTTTCAGCTACAACTGACATGAGAAATTGACAACATGAAATATAACAGAAATCTATATTACATTACCGGTTAGATTGGAAACACAGGTAACTACAATCAGTTACTTACGTAAAATCAGAGCTGAGTAATCTACTTTGGTTTGCGATTACAGATTACGATAACAATTTCTTTTTTCCTAGGACTACAATTACATTAAAATGTAATTGGCTACATATTACGTACTCTATTTACTTTTCTTCTATTCTTTCTAAATTAATACAAAAAAGACTAATTATGTTTAAATGCAATTTTCCCTGATGCCGTACCAGGCATAATGCACAACTGTTTTCATTAGGGGTGTTTGACTGTGTCTATCAACTACTGTACAGTGTTGAGATAAAACGTGATTGAAATCAATCTTATTGGAACAAAAAATATAAATCTGTAATTTTGAAATTGTGATCGGTAATTGTAATCAATTACATTCAAAGATTTTAAGATGGCAGATGACAGACACACCAGATTGTATAGCTTACTTTGTAAAATTGAAAAAGAGTGTCTTTTGAAAAAGTATCATCGAATTTTAATCCGTATTAATTAAATTAATAATATTTATATCATTACCAGTTTACAAAGACGACGATTATACTTTCAGGGATTATATTTGATTTAATCCAATGATTGTGACGGTTAATTGCCTGCTTTTTTGTTGCTTTGGGGAATTTTTGATTGTAATCCATAAAAATGACGTATAGGCAAGCGAATGAAAAATTAAATTGGGAGCGACTAAAAGAGTAACCAAAAAGGGATTACTTATAGGAGGTAAAATCCATTCTGGAAAGGAGTCTGCAGACCACTAATTGCAGTAGTACACTAATCCATTGATACTGATACATTGATTTGAGAAACAATAGTTCATAAACTTTGATAATACTTAATTCACCTTTTCAGTACTTACAGCACACACATAAAATACAGAGGAGAAATATTATATATTTATATTACATGCAATATGATTACAGTAATCGATTACATGTATTTTACCCAGCTCTGGTGATTAATACGGGCGATAGTTGAATCGTTTAGATTTAGAAGCGTTGAAGCGTCTGCATCCGAATAAGTGCAGATTCCTGCCATTTATTTCATTCACCTTTGCATTTAACTATTTACATTTAACTTTACCGTTGTCAGACTCGTTCACAGAATTAGCGGCAGACAAAATGCCATCTTCTGAAATTTTTCGTTTTTCGTTTGCAGTAGCTTGAATGCCATTGAATGCTTTAGTGATTTGCAGATTTGTGACACTACTCTCGTCTTTATAGCCTGTACCCGACGAAACTTCGGCTGGGTCTTTTATATTCACGTTTTCGCCAGGCAGGTCTCCTATATTCACTTTTTCGCCAAGCAGGTCTCCTGTTCCACTACCTCTAGTGTCTAGACAAAAGTCTACAGTGAGGACCAACAGGAGCGACTCATGGCACTTACAGTGCATGAGAAAATATCACGATATCTATGCAAGTGTTATTTATGACTTCCGTCTTTAAGCCAAATGCGGGCAATTTAAATTCAGATGTACTTCCTTATACACTGTAAGTGCTATAGCTCTTATCTGTTGGTTCTCACTGTACATTGTTTTCCGGAAATGTACACATATACATGCAAACTTATAACATGTAACAACTAAAATAAACTACTGAGATCACTTTACTTTACAAATAACAATTCGACAGATCTTTGACGTTAACAGGCACTAAGACGCACAGGATATTCTCTTTCTAGTAGTCTACACAGCTTATTCAACTCAGATGGCATTGGTGTAGAACAAATTACATACAGTAGACAAGAAGTTGTAACACCGGTAACGTAAGTAGAATTACCTGATAATGTACATTTGGGCAATGTTGTAGTTGAAGTCGGCATCGGATTCGTCCCATTCACGGATTGCAAAATCACAGAACTTGATCCAGGAGCTGGCTGTCGTTTTGCTTGACAAGGGATATAATACTTCAACTCTTTAATTTCCTCTAGCAGGGCAGCAATGCTTACAGACACAACCCTCTCTATGAAGTCGAAGAATGTTGCAAGCCTATCGATATGGTAACATCATGAATGTATCATAAAAGTGATTTCATAGAAGTGCATAATGTACAGCAATAAAAAAAATTTATTTATGTGAATGCAGAGAATAATAAATCTCTGCGACTTACGTATCTCTGCAGCAGTTTTTGTACGTCGTTACCCGAAATAAATCAGGAGCAAAATTGAAGCACACATTCTTCGCCATGCAAATTGTAGGCGTTAAATTGAGTACTTCGTGGTAGATTCCTTTGTTAAAATACATACTGCATTTAAAATTTTGCAAAATATGAGTAAAGAAAGTGATATAAAAAAGAACATACCTGGAGAAATGTAGACCGTCTGCATTGGCCGTTGTAAAAGGAAATGGTATTTTATACCATAATAGTCAAGTAAAGCGGGAGTGATTACACATGTTTTATGCTGTAGGTATTTCTTGCACTTCACGTTATTATCTCTTTTGTTTGCAATGAGATAAATGACAGCCTCAAGGTTAGCATTGCTCTCGGGGTCAATGATAATCCATAATTTGTAGCCAAACAATAGTGTATTTAAGCTTCCAAAACTACCATCCTCTGCAAAAAAGTAATGAAAACAATACTAGTAATAACTTATATTACCACATAAAGATGTTATATTTGTAATATCAATTAAGTTAAAATCTACTGGGTGTAAATAAACTAAAGTGGCCCCCTGTACCGGAAGAACCATAGATAGTACAGCAAAACTGTTTACACCATTCGAAAGCCAGTACAAAGTTTAATTGAAATCCAAGTTGTCATCAAAATCGGTAGAAGGTAAGCGGGTCAAATAATTCGGTGAAAAGAAAAAGTAGAAAAATATGCCCAGTTTTCGGTGATTCGGATTTTTCACGGCCAGAAAAATAATTTTTTTGAAAAAATATTTTCACAGCGGCAATCCGTGTTATATGACTGATTTTTCTTGAATTTTTCATAATAATCGAATATGGATAAATTTTCGACTTTTCTGGAATTTTCTTTCCCATTCCAGGAAATTCCAGAAAAGTTGAAAATTCAACCTTGTTCGATTATTATGAAAAATTCAGGAAAAATCAGTCATATAACACGGATTGCTACTGTGAAAATATTTTTTCAAAAAAATTATTTTTCCGGCCGTGAAAAATCCGAATCACCGAAAACTGGGCATATTTTTTTACTTTTTCTTTTCACCGAATTATTTGACCTGCTTACCTTCTACCGATTTTGATGAAAACTTGGATTTCAATGTAACTTTGTACTGGCTTTCGAATGGTGTAAACAGTTTTGCTGTACTATCTATGGTTCTTCCGGTACAGGGGGCCACTTTGTGGAAACCCAAAATTGCTGTAGTTTTGGCTACACCCTTTAAACTCCAGTCAGGTTGTCCTTTCATTGGGTAAGGAGATTAACACTACCCTTTTTCAGCCGTTTTTAATTCTGGCTAATTTAAGTCCGCAAGGTGCTATAGCTTTTTTAAAACGTTTATTCCCATCCTCTACCAACAGCAGTGGAGTACATTTTTCCCAGAAACCTCAACTGAAGTTGTGGGTAAATGGGACAGCTATAGTGATATAGAGTTAGTTAAAAGGTGTTGTTTGTTACTAATTGTACATTCTTATTTTTAGCTATTCCTCTATTTGGACTTAATTTCATAGTTAAATAAAAATACTAAGACTTCATAAGTGTAATTGAAAGTTCTATTACTACTAATTCATGTATTAGTAATTCATTTCATAGGTGTAACCAAGGAGTCTTAACTGATGGTATCCTTCGCGTATAGTAAAAAGGACCAAGTAGACATTTCCACGTTGGAGATTTTGCAGGTATATAAAGGACGTGTTTTGGGGGAAAATTCCCTAATTTTATTTATCATCATGATGCAGATGACAACTATTAGATTTTCTATTGCTTCGTAATCTATATTGTGTAATTAGTTGTCATGTGTACATATCACGATGATAAATGAAAGTATAGGGTTTCTTCCTTTAAAGTCCCTTGTAGACCTGAAAAATCCCCCACGTGGAAATCTCTATTTGATCCAACTTTCTAAGCGCGAAGGATACCATGCCAACTTTGGGTTTTAGATTCCTTGGGTGTAATCACTACTTCAGTATACCCTGTAATTGGTAAAAGATTGTCATGCTTTGTGAATTCACATTGTGAATTCAAAATTGCAAAAATACTGAAGTGAAATTATGTATAAGATGTTACTTGACTAGTTTCCAATTTGCCAGATTTGAAATTATAGTGCAACATTTAGTTTTGTTTATTCCTCGGAAGTGCCAACCTGTTTAGGGTTTACAACGTGCAGACAACACTACATCGTATGTGGAATTGGGAAAGGTTATATATATCGTCCCTCTGTACCAGGAATGAGCTAAACCAAATGATCACTAATGCGGTAACGTGACAAACCAATTCATTAGTTCAGAAAAGTGTTAAGCCACTTTCATCACAGTGCCAAAATATGACAAACCACATTTTTGAGGAAAATAATTAACATAAGCTGACATTTTTCTACTTATGAAAAAACTTTCATACTTCGCAAACAAAGACATAACTCATTAGCAGGGGTCTAACTGTCTGAATTTACATCTTAATCTTTAGTACCCAAGGAAACTATCAGAACAGAAGACATGGATTCGCAGATTATTGTTGAAGTGGAACTTTTCCGCATTAGTGATCAATTATTTGTCTTTTTTCCGCATTAGCGATCATTTACCTCATTTTTGATGTAGAGCACCGATATGCTTCTGTTAACATGTTTGTGTTAATAAAAAGTTACTACATACGACTTTACCCACTTTACCTATATGCAACGATGAAAATGTTTGTGCACCTCCTAATAAAAACAGTGGAGTTGTAATCCCATGGAGACCCCATTCGGATATATGAGCAGCTACCAAAGTTATAAGGCAACTAATGAAGTTTAGATTTATGTAGGACCGTTTGCTGTTTGTCTTAATTTGATCGTCAGGAACCGGTGAAGCAGTTGATCCACCCTTGCAATGGACAATGTATCTTTGTTCCTTGACGTCTTTTAAACAATTGAAATTATCTTTAAAAGTCGAGATGCAAGATTCAATTGGTGCATTTTCCTCGGGAACTGGTAATGGTTTCGATTTCCTTGATTAAAGAAAGATTATGATTTATCGAAAACTTAATAGTACGCATTAGCGTCAAATCGTAAAAACTGGCAATGATAAAAAATATACGGCAAATTGTCAACTTTGTATAAAGTACTTCATAACTTTTGGAATTTGTGGCCAATTTCGTGGAGGATAAAGCATCAGGCTAATTGCCCTGATTCATAACTGAGGATTTAGAAAATCTTTATCATTTTATTTTTAAACTGCTGAAATTATTTTCCTTACGATATTGCTTGTTTCCAAAATTGGGCAACGCGGCGTACACCATCCGCCACTGTCTCGAACGTATAGAAGCCAACATCAATTTCACGTAGCGTATCCAAGGAAACAGAGCAAAGTAATCCAGAATTAAACAGGTGGTCAGTATTGAAATCTGAGCTTTTCAATTCTTCGTCGCTCATACAAATTGCATACGGTGGCTCATTTTTTCTTGGATCGCCCTGCAAAGACTTTTGTATCGCAATAAGTCTCTTGTCAAATCCTTCGTAGTCTCGCAAGTTAAACTTTGTTGGAACAATGACTCCTTGGCAATGGTTCTGTAATAAATGACAAAGTTAGTCACAAAGTCCATTTAGAAATGTAAGCTTCAATACTCTAATTCGTTAAGCATGACATTACTTCACTTAGCCATTCAGAGGATTCATCGTATTCTTTGAGGATCTTAGCTATTTTTGCTTTTTCTTGAGCCGATTTTGGGACATCTTCTGAAGGCTTTCCAGAGTAATACATGTCCAGGTCTTCCGCTGTGATTTTAAGTCGCTTAATTTTCCCAAAATTTTGTTGCCTTGCAGTCTTTGGTGGGCTTTTCTTGTTTTTCTTGTTGGTGGTGGCAGGCTTTCTTGTCCTTCGTGGGGCCATTTTTATTGTCCTTTTCTAAATACAAAGTTTCAAAGCTTTATATCAAATATGAACAGTTTTGTGATAATATAAGCCGAAACATTGAAAGTAATTTCAATGTGAACAACTTTTTACATGCAATTGAAAAATTTGGAATTTTGGAGAAATTGCGAGTGTCATAAAAAAATTTTCCTCTGGAATCGGGACAATGGGAGACAGCAGAGTTTTAGAGTGACCTCTAGGGTATTAACGTCAACGATAAATCAATCAGTTAAAAACTGGACAAAAATAATCGGGGAAACTCTTATAAAAAAGTGTCAGTAAAACTATAAAATAAGAACTTTATTTTGAAAGCTAGTGTTTTATAGTGCCATTTTAAAATCTTTTACTAAATTAGATTATACATTTTGAACGCATTTTCTCCTGTTTCCCCGTTGACAAAGAGGTAATACCAAGGTGTTTCTAGGGTTACGCTACAGATTTAGAGGTGGTGAAGATTGGCGTTCTTTGGCAATGGGTCTGCAAAATAGGCTACCGGACTGTAACGTGGCAACCAAGAACCCCTTCGATCAGTTTTCCTTCTGAACCGTCCCGTGGTCTGTTTCACAGTCCGTAGAAAATTCTAGATCTTCATGTACTGCTTACGCAGCCATATTACCATGGAGGCGTGGAGACCACCACGAGCTATTTAAGTGACGAATGCCTGTAATTGTTTTGTAGTATTGTATTGTAAAAGGTAACTCGAGTTGTTCTGGCAAATAACCTAACCTAACCTACAAGGTGCTGACATGATGAAAATGTAATATTCAAGCGAACCTGACATATACCGAATTTTTCATGACAGATACCTCAACCTGAGTGAAACATTTGTATTTTATCGGTCTTATAAGCTAGAAAAGTAGGATAATCAAATTAGTATTTCACTTATCTGCTTAATATATTTTAGATTCTTTAATTGTATTGATTTTGAATTTGAATTTGATTCTTTAATTTTAGAGTAAATTCTTTAATTTGAGAAATGAAGCAATTGTTTTAGGCACTTTACATGACCATTACGGAGAACCCCAAAATGTGGGAAAAAGTGGATAAGGGTTACTAATAGATTACGAAAACCGCGTGATTCATTTATTTTCAACGTGAGGTAAGTAAATGTAAAACTCCATAATCCCTTCACCATTTGTATTGAAGAATACATAGGTATCAGGTTGGTACTGCGACACTTGGTTGCCATATTAATTTTTAAAAATCCTTGCCCTTTGTCTATTGTCCGCATAACGGGGAAACAGTAGAAAATGCGTTCAAAAAATATAATGTAATTTAGTAAAAGATTTTAAAATGGCACTATAAAACGGGGAGTATTTAAATGGACCTCATAATTAATCACTTTGCCTCAACAAAATAAACCACTTTGCCTCACATAAATGCATTTACCTCATGAATATTTATGTCGCCTCAAGTTTCTATCACTCAATACTGATAATATACCTTTGCCTCAAGTTTTAGTGAAAAATGCTCATATTTAGTACAAAACCCTCAATTAAAAATGAACCTCAAAAAGTTGTACAAAATCCTCAACAAATAATCACTTTAGCTCAACTTTATGTAAAACAAGAAACGTTATTTGTTTACCAAATAAGAAATTATTGAAATACTGTGTTAACAAAAAGATAGTTTTCATTGTTATATGATATAGATATTATGTATATTATGTTTACTAGAAAAAATTTAATGTTTTCGTAAAAATCCTTGATTTATTCGAAAAAGTTTAATTTGTTTGTAAAATATTTGAAGTTCTAATTTAAATGATAGTGGCAGGTAGTTAATTTGGTTCACTCTTGAGAATAGAATAGCGACTGGCAATAGATTAAATGCGGTTGATTGCAATCAAAATCTTCTTCACCTGTGTATTAAGGTTTTAAAATAAGTTTTAAACACCTTGGCTTGAATAGTAGCTTTTCTGTTTCGTTATTCAAATTTTTTTATTAACGGTAGTAACAGAACTAAATTTTTTTTCAAGGGGGTTGCCGCGCCCTTTGGACCCTCGCAGACTGGTAGCCGTCATTGTTGTAAATGGAATTAGTCAATTTAACATTGCGGACACTAACAGTACAACATTTTCACCGAAAGTTGCAAATTTTGCCACCTGAATATAACAGTAGCAATATGAACATTAAAACCCTTTGGCTTGTTCACCTATTAAATAGTATAAAGGAAAAGGAATAAAATAGCTCAAATTGTACACTGTAACTAAGGAAATCGAATTTTAGTGACCAAACAAACTCAAATTCGATTCTTCGGAATGCTACCGCTAAAGTTGACACCTGACAGGTCTAGAAACCTGATTCCACACATCTTCGAAGAATTATCTACCGATTTCAATTCTACACTTTTTGCCCAGAAATTACTGGGGGAAGGGGGTTAATTCGCAGTAGCGTCAGAGGTCGGTACGTTTCCCCGATTAAAAAAGTGGTCCTTTTTATACTTTTTGAAAAAAGTTGATTTTAAAAATTTGGATTTTTGGAGAAATTGCGAGTGTCATAAAAAAAATTCCCTTCGGATTCGGGACAATGTGAGGTAGCAGAGTTGTAGAGTGACCTCTAGAGCATCAGCAATTAAAAAAATGGTCCTTTTTATACTTTGTGAAGCAAATTGATTTGAAATTCAATAAATTTTGTATGAAACTTAAAAAATTTTTCAACCGGAACCGGGATAATGTGGGATAGCAGAATTATATGGCATAGAAAGAATTTCTTGTTATTCATATGTTTAAAATATGGCCCCCTTTAATACAATACTAATAATAAAAAATTAACATTTCTCGTGAGACAGTCTCACAAGAAATGTAGCAAAGAATGCTTTTTATATTGACAGACTGCATACCATTGTTACCGCAAGTACACATAAAAAATATGATAACTTCACAGTTTTTAATTTCCTTAATAATTAATTAATTCACTTAACTTTTTAATTTCCATCCACATGCTTCCCGGACTTAAGAATATCTAATTTTCCTTTTTAAGACGTTATCCTAGTAACTTTGAATAAAAAATGTACATTGTTCAGTTTTATATAATTCTAAAAACTCTTGACTTTTGATTGATAGACGTGAAATAAGTTGTTACTATTTGGTAAACTAAAAATTTTGCATTTATAAATCATTTTCAAATATACTTATGGTGATGTCACCTGTGTAGCGAATAAAAATATTAACTTTTAACTGATACTGACAGTGTCTCAACTGGGCTCCCTTTGTATTAGTGTGCCATTCAGCAGTGAGCGTTGAAAATAAGACGAACGGTTCAGTGAAATGTTATGAGCGATTTATTGGAGGTTCACAGTGATGCTAGGAACCTCCATAGCGAATATAAATGAGATCCGCCCACTTTGGGGGTGGGGGTGGTTCCCCCCAAGTGGGTGGTAATTAAGTTTTGAGTATACAGTGTTGTTCTACATTGAATTACGCATCGAATGACATAAGTCCTGTGTCTGTAGGGCTAAGGATGCCCAAAATGCACACAGAAATGTCTAAAAAACTGAAAAAAACCGTGACTTTGGAGGGTTGTAGGGACCACCCTATTAACTTTTTTGAAAAAAGTTGCTACTCAAAAATGACTACTAGGATATACTTTACAACATGTAAAAACATAAACAATCTTCACTGATGCCCCTTAACCATAGACCCTCCGGGCCATGTTCTTAGTTTTTGAAAAAGAATTTTCATAATCTGTGATCCATGTTATATGCGGGTTTTTTTTGGTTTTTCATTATAATCGAACAAAGGTGAACTTTCAACTTCTCCCGAATTTTTGAGAAAAACATCAAAATTCAACCTTGTTCGACTATAATTAAAAATTCAGAAAACATCCCTCATATAACATGGATTACAGGTGTAAATAAATAAATTACTAATAATTATTATCAATATTATGGGAATAAATAGACCGTATGAAATGTTACTTTACCTGATATTCTAAAAATCTGAGTCTGAGATGTGCACACTTTCGTACTGCTGGAACAGAGGCACTGAAATTCAACTCTTGTCAAACAACAACAGTGGTTTAGAGCGTAGAGAAAGCTCATTCACGAATGCGTCCCACTGAAGGCGCTCGCACTCTGACCACGCATGCAACTTTGAGGTTCGCCTAACCAGTGTAGTCCGCTCGAGTTTTTGGTTACACCGGGTTTAGTTAAATCTCTTTTGGGGACTTTTACGGTTCGGTGCGCTAAACGGAAGTAGTAAGTGATTGTGCATTTGCAAAAGTAAATATAAAATAAAGTAAATCTGCGTATTTGAGATCGCTGTACTTCAATGTATGAGTTATAGTTAGGTAGTTGTGCATCTCATATTAGGGTTCACAGGTTTGTCTGTCTATAACCATTGTGTTCATTAAAGTAGTACCCAATTTTATCAATGTATGTATTTATGCTAACTATTCTCCAAAGTTTCGAACCGAACATGGTTCGGTGCGGTTCGCTTAAAAAATTGTTTTGACTGGTTCGGTTTCCTAAAAAATGTATGTTGGACTGGTTCGCTTCGCAAAATTTTCTATTTTGGACTGCTGCGGTTCCGTGTGATGTGCTAAAAAATGTTCGGTTAGCGCATCGCTAAAGTTTTTAGAAGTAACTGGTGCTGCTTGGTTCGGTTCTCAGGGATAAGAGTTGCAAGTCAGAGTATGAGTCATTTTTTGAGTCGGTACAGCACATTGTGGACTTTTAACAATTAAGGCTGAGACTGTTTATATTAAGATGCAAGAAGATAAGAGAACACAGAGCCATGTAGCATACCCAAAACCAGAAACGGTGAATACACAAAACCCAAATTGTTTCACAAATAGTGTGCCCTAATCTACGGCAGTATGGGTATAGAACAGATAACATAATATCCAATGGATATTTTAGCCAATAAGGCTTTTGTGTGGATTAGTTCCAATATAACTTACATATTGACTACACGTATAAACTACACATATAACTGCCATATTAAAGCCGTGTATTACTCAAGACCATAGACAACTCTTCTCTAAGATAAAATATTATCCATGTTTAATGTAACTCTCCCACATCTAGCACATTTGGGACTTTTAATTAATACATATTGACCTATTTTAAGAAGTATATCTTAAAATAGGTAGATTTCATATAGATAGAATAAATATATAAATAGATTTAAGGTAGATTTAAATAGTTAAATTTCAGAAGTAAAATTAGCTCACAAATTAGAAAACTTTGATTTTAACTGCAAAGTATACAAAACGAAGCTAAGGCAATAAAATTCCACAATTATCAATGTGCAAATTCAATTTTAATTTTCTTATATGTAGCAATCTAAGAAAACTTTACAATAAATTATGCAAAAGAGTATTGCTTATTCGTTAATCCAGTTCTCCAATCTTCCACGACAAACAGGAATTCTTCTTTAGTTGTTGAAACAAGAAGAATCCTAGTAATACAGCATGAAGTAGAATTGGAAATTAATGCAATAAGATGCTAGACATTCAGTGTATATTCGGTGCATGACAAATTCTGTGTATCTAATTTGTGATTTCTAACTACTGTGATTGTAGTTTCTAAAAATGTAATTCTTTTTTCAAAACATATTTAAACTAAAAAACAATAGTAAAAGAAAAATTAAAATTAAAACTTGAGCGTGGCCGATTAAACGTAATCGCTCACTGCAATTAGATTACATGTAATTACAATGAAGTAATCGCAATCGTTAATCTGTAATTATAGACAATTTATGCAGTCGGTAATTGTAATCGTTTATGTCCAAAAATGTAATTGGATTACTGTAATTCGATAACAGATTCCATTTTTCCGGAAAACATGACATATTTAAACAAATGTTTTACAGGTTCTAAACTTTAAGTAATGAAATTTACTATACGTACCGTAATATCCTGTTCTTGAACAAATTATTTTCATAAAATGTGAAAAAAACAATAACGGGCCCGTCTCTACTATTCTGCATTTTATGTGTCTAGATTAAGTACAGACCAATGAATTATTATCAAAGTGTATGAACTCTGTTTGTAAAATCAATGTACTGGATCAGTTACTATTTTACTACTGCAGCTACTGGTCTAAGTGATTATTATTCCTATTAATCTCTTTCTAATTGTTGTTTTTCATTATTCAGGATGAAATTTTTACCCCCGCTCATTTAGCAGACTACAATCAAAAATGCCTCAAGCAAGAAAAGGATTGTGCTATTGCCAGACAAAAATCAGACACCTAATCGTCGTAAAGATTAGATTAAAATAAATATATGCTTTGAAAGTATACTTGTCACCTCTATAGACCCGTTGTGTTATATATTTTCCTCTGCTTGAAAGCGTGATAGTTTTTAAACAACTTATTTCAAAGCAATACGATTTGATGGGTGTATCATCTGTCACCGTAAAATATTAAGATTAAATTAATTTTCAATTTAATTAATTTTAAGATTATTTTTACCGTTTGACATTTTAAAACTTTTACTTTATTGACATATAAATTAACAACATATACAGTGCTTGCCATAAGTCAAAACCATGGGGAAATAACATTACGTGTGGCCAAAGTAACGCACCGTAACATTGTTCAATTTGCTGGTGAACGACTCCATTTAGTGAACGTCCACATATTACGTGTGCAATTTTGGGTGCGAGAGGGTAGAAGAATGTGCTACGCGGCGTAACGGTGGGGGAGGAGGGGGAGAGTTTTGTCACGTAACCAAATTTTACCGGTTTTTCAAAATTTTGCTATAACGTTTTAATTAAAACTACAATTTTTACCAATCATACTAATAAATGTACCTTTTCAAGGTTTACAAAAAATGTTGTTTAAAACACTATATTATGATACTATCAGTATTATACTGTGCGCCCAACGAAAGAGTTCGCAATTGTTCAGAGCTGGGTACCCAGAAGAACAAATAAAGCCAATTGGTTTCTGGGTGGTCGTAGTGTGAACAAGTGTATACTTTCTCGTTAGTAGCACAGTATGTCACCGTAGGAGAAAAAACTTACAAACATCAAAGCAATTTTGAAAATGCTTGTGAAGGCTAAAATTGAGTTAAAATAATTCAATCCGGATTAAAAAAGTTTGAAAAATCGTAAAATATTTCAATGTCCATTTACTCAAAACTACAAAATATTTGTAGCCTACAAAATATTTGTAGCCTACAAAATATTTGTAGCCTACAACATATTTGTAGCCTACAAAATATTTGTAGCCTACAAAATATTGGTAGTCTGCAAAATATTTGTAGACTACAAAATACTTGTAGCCTACACACAAAATATTTCTAAGCTATAAATGTTTTGTAACATACAAAATATTTATAGCTTACAAATATTTTGTAACCTACAAAATATGTTACAAAGCATTTGCAGCATACGAAATAATCATATCTTTTAAAATTTTGAAACAGATCTGACTGCAGTTTTAATAAAAGTCCTATATGCTATATGGAACATTTTTTTAAATGGATATATATACAATGAATAAATGGTTGAATTATTATTGTCACGATAACTCATTAACACTAAGATGCAATACGCAGTATATACTACATTTATCAAATAAAATCGTTTGCCTACTTACTTGATTACTAGAAATTGGTTACCACTGATAGCATTCTCCAATTGGGTGTTTTAATAATGAATACTTAATATTACTGTTATTAATAATATTAATAATAATAGTATTAATTAATGTAATAATAATAATAGTATTAATTAATGTAATAATAATAATAGTATTAATTAATGTAATAATAATAATAGTATTAATTAATGTAATAATAATAATAGTATTAATTAATGTAATAATAATAATAGTATTAATTAATGTAATAATAATAATAGTATTAATTAATGTAATAATAATAATAGTATTAATTAGTGTAATAATAATAATAGTATTAATTAATGTACTTATAACTATGTAATATGAATTAACTACTACAACTTTGATAGAAATAAAAGCAGTATTTACAGGCAACCCTTAATTTGAAAATCAAAGCCGGTTTAGTAATAATTACTTAGTAATAGCGTCACAACCAATTACATCATAATACATAGCATTAATTTTATTATTAATTATTACTAATACATTTCTAAATATATTTATCATTGCTTTGCTCTTTGTAGTTTAGAAAATCTGTTGGTTTTCTATGAGCTATTTGTCATCATATGATTATTATTCATTTAGTGAAGACAATCCAACATAAACAAAGTAAGCAGTCCATTCCACTTTGGACATTACACTTTATCCATTTTAGTAAATTTATCCATTTTAGCCAGACGAAGTGTAAAATTAGCTGGTAACCATAATGTACAGTGAAACTGCTGAAGACTACAAGTGCTCTTTACGTAATACAACACAAAAGGTGTTTAGGATTCATATCATTTAGTTTCTGTGTCTGCATTATTTAACTCATAAAAATAGTCTGCTTGATAGCTTTAATAGAAAAATTAGCAGTACAAAAGACATTATGTCTTTCTTAATAATAATTAGTGAGTATACTTATTACATTACTGAACTATGATTGAATGCTTTGAAAACTAGAAAAAATATAATGCAACAATCACACTTTACTACAGCTCTTCTATAGGTTAATTTCAAGTTGCTGTTTGTTAAATATACATAACTGATCCCCTAAATTGATTTGAAAAATAAAATAATGAAAATTGTAAACTCATATTAAACACTGAAATAACTGTATTGCAAAAGACAAGGGTCACATCAATTATACAGTGAATTGAAATTCAATTCTGTTTTAATTCATTATTGTAACCTAGCATACTTTAGCATAATTAGCATTTCTACCTTCCATAGTAACTAACCATTACAACAGTAATTATTTGATTAAACGAAGTAATTCGCCATTAAGACAAGAGTCGTAAAATAAAAGAGTTATAAAATTTTGTTGTATTTTACAACTACTTATTAATTATGCTGACATCGATAATACATCTTAAGGTATTATATCCACCTAATACCGCTTGTAAATATCTTCTGTATCTCATTGCTATTTCTAATTAGAATGCATTCCTACTTATTACTTACACCGCAGCTATCCATGGAACTGCCAGTGCAGTGTATACGGAAATACGATGTACAGTTGGTGTTGATTTTCCGCATCAAGCAAAAATGTAAATTTAAAATAAGCATGTATTTCGTTATATACTGGTACTTCCGTGATTAGTTTGTAACGGCGTTCACTACATTTTTGCGGGAAGTGCTTACTCAAAAGTAATGTACAGGAACATTTACATTCCCAGAGGTCATCCTGGTACATAGTCATAGGCGGAAGCAAAAAGGTCAAAAAGATACTTCTGGTACTTCTGGTGTCCCTGTGGTGGCTGCCTTCTAATAAAATCCTGTTCATTAGCAAGAGTTATCCTTATAAACTCTTGAGGTGGTTCTCTATGTATTAAACTTCTTGATGCAGCTTTTGCTATTTGGGTTTCCATTGCCGTCGTTATTAAGTTAAATAACTCAACACTATTAACACTTTTTTGCTTTTTATATGTCACATATGTACCAGCTTCATTTAATGTTAGTTGAGATGGATTTTTAAGCAGAATGGATTTTATGTTTGCCCACTGCATATCAAAATCTTCTTCTTGGGCAAATATTCCATTCAGAAAAGCAATTATATTGTATTCACTAATCACTGTGTTAGTTTTACCTTCCTTTACAATTTCGAGAGCCAATTGAAGCACAATTTTAGACGAAGGAAAAATAATATGCAAAAAGTGAAGCATACAAGAGTTTGTTGCTTCGTTTTTTGTAAAGTGATTACAGTGATTCCAATTATCCTGCAATATGAATACATCTCCTAGTAATTCCTGTACTGCTTTATTAGTTGCCGGGTAAATAGCATTTGGATAAGCCAACATTAATCTATATGCATTGTAGATTGGGCTTGTTTGATACAAATCGTCATTTTGCAAGAATAATTTGTGAAATAAAATGTGAGGAAGACGAAGTAACTTTTTAGTAACACTTGACATTGTTTCTATATATGCTCCAGGTAATATGTTTTCATCATTAGGAAAGTATTGTGGTTGCAATTCGTAGCCGCCACCTTCGGTATAAATTCTGGATATAATTCCTTCAAACAGAGATCTTTCTTTTTCATTTCCACAAATCAATTTCTTTAACTCTGCAAATAGTTCTCTGTGCTCCTCGATATGCTTTCTGATATATTTCCGTAGATTATACCAATCGACATCATTCTGTCGTAGTTTATACTCATAACTAAATAGGAACATTGTGTGAAACTGACGTTTAATGTTAGGATTTTCGCCGTTACTGTCACAAAATACGTCTATTAATTGTTCAACACTTGGTATATAAAAAGATGCCATTCTAATTACTGCAGGAACAACTATTGGACAAGTGGGAAATAGTTTTGCAGTATGATTGATTACTGAATGTTCACTATTCTATTTATCCTTTTCGGTAGGGGTTTCAACATATCACGAACGGTTGTCCATTGCAATGGCAGCTTTGTGATTTTCCTGAATGCCTTTATCAAAGTGCTCATATCTTCATTAGAGGTTTTTCTGTTATAGAACTTTTCTTTTACTAACAGTTCTAAGGCAGACAATAACATTCCATTTGTAGAAGTCCACAGTGCATTACTAGAGTTCGGTATCCACAACTGTATTGTATCGTGAATATATTGTCCAAATTCACACGTACTCCATTGACCTTGTAAATTTATAATATGGCTGATATAAGATCTAAGTTTATATCCTGATGCATGTATTTTATCTTTGTTATTTTGAGCTAATATTAAGTAAGTTTTAAATAGCAATCGGGTCAACACTTGCGGCTTACTAAGAAGCAATGTTTCCCTGAACAGTTCGTAAGGCATTGCTAAATTTTCTCGGATGTGAGCGAAACAATCACTTCGCCTATATTTATAGTAAACATTTTGTTCTCCTGGAAAATATTGGGGTTCCATCCAGTAGATTTTGGAAGGAACAGAGATTTTGTCAATAGCAACTGCTAACAACCTTTGATCTGCATGCTCACTAGCTTCAAATAGTTTTTCGATTAACTTTGCATGTTTTAAAAGATACAATTTAAAATATTCGTAAAATTCTTCCCAATCAATGTCGCTTTCCCTAAGCAACGACGTATATTGAAAATATGAATCTGTATTAAACTTTTGTTTCACCGTTTTAATAATGCCAAATGAATTTTCACAAAAAAAATAAGCTAAAGTTTCACTGGTTTTTATGTTTAGCGACATGTCTTGACGTTAGAAGAAAAACTGCATTCAATCACCACTGTCGGAAGGATGGTTCACAAGTTTTTATGTTTCTGGAAGTCGTAGAATATCTGAGAGAAAGTATGCATTTAGGTGGCATGGGATATTAAATTTGGAAGTGATGCATGGAAGGTGTGTAGTAGAGACGGGTCAATAATCGACAGGTAATTTCTTATCTAACTGTAATTTGTGCATAGGCAAATAAAGGTAGCGAAAAAATCTATCGCTAAATCAAAAAATGACTATGCGACTGAAAAGAGAACGGAAATTTCCGTTGAACTATCCTTCCGTAAAATGAATAGTAGTGAATATGACTAGAATAGACTATGAAATCCAATATTTGGCACTACGCTTTGAAAAATCTGACCTTGTCCCAAATACAAGCGTTAGGACACTTGGCGTTCTCGCTAGAAGGTTAAAAATTCAATGCATGCTCTTGCCTTTAAACATTAATTGCAAAAATACTTTCCTGCTTAGAAAACCGATTTGCACTCTTTTTCGCTTTTCACTATACTTAAAAAATAGTTTGATGAAATTAGAGATTTTTGAGGTATACATTTTGATGGAACTACATTTTGATGGAATTACATTTTGATATTGTTGCAGTCCACTGCAAATATACATGAGGAAAACGATATGAGTAAAACCGTATGGCGTTAAACCGAGAGCAGTTTTAATAGTGTACTGCGAGATGGATGGGTGTCCATTGAAACGCCCTTTGACAAAATTTAGTTAAATTGCTTTAGAAATATTTGTAACGAACACATAGTTTTACCCAAGTCGTTTTTCAGAATGTGTATTTGCAGTGGAGTGAATATCTTTTCAAAGCCCATCTTAGCGTCATTGAGCTGACTCTGCCATTTTCTAATTCAGAAATGAATCTAACACGATTTATCAATAAAACCACTTTTCCATCAAAATGTTTACTTGGATTCTCTGTTGTGAAAAATGATGAAAATCCGTTCCCGAGCAGTTACTTTTGATATTAGGTTTTAAGACTAATAGAAAAAATGAAATAATTTAACCTGGTAAACTTGTAGAACGCAAAATCTTGCACTTGTACCTGCTATCTAGCTAGCAGTTCTTTTCCGACGCTCACAAATTTTTTATCGATTATCGAAATTTTATATCGATTTGACAGTTACACAAGAGAAATTACCCGTGGATTATGTGTTAGAAAACACCTACACTACATATACAGAAACTTATTTTTCAACTAAATGTTAAATTTTAGAATTACCGGCAAAATCCCAAATGTTTTTCTGTGTTGTTATGTTTATTTATTGTATCTTCTGAGTCACTACTTCAGAATCACGGTCACTGATTGGTTTTGGCTGGTATTTTGTCTTTCACTTGTGTTTGTTTAACAGTTAGGAGAATTTAACTCGTTTAAAAATTTAAACGATGTTACTTGTAGATCCACTAACAACTGATTAATCATTTACGTGAATAACAGTGCATTCATATTATGCAGTTTAATCTTTGCTTAGGAGACGTTTCACTTTTGCACATATACACATAAATAAGTCATTTCCTGTGTTCGTTCTATTGTAGGGTGGATTGACTAAACACAATATCCAAACGAAAGGTTAAGATTAGTTTTTTGGTGACTTTAAGTAAACATGCATGGCTTTACATCTCGTTCCATATACATGTAATGTACATGTAATGTGAAATGAAAGATATTGTATTACCGATTTGTAAACAAAGAGTTTGGTAATTTTTGCTTGGGTTTCTTGATAAAGTAGAACAATAACAAATCAACTCAACTACTGGTATTACTTTTTTCCTCAGAGCATAGGTATAAGACTAAGCAATAGTTATTACGTTTTCCGTGGTGCTGATATTATGTTTGTTTACTTTAATGTCACAGTGTAATTTATTGTCATACGTGATCTTCTAATATTTTCAAGCAAAAGGACACGCTGTCATTCGCTAAAACACACTGATTCTTTAACTCATTATGTGGCTGCTTATTTGAAACATTGAGGTTTTTATATGACAAATAGACCGACAAGTGTTGTTTACGAGAATCAAAGATGAATGTCCATGCAAATATCTGTACGGTTTAAATAACTAGTGGATTTCAATGTATACCCCACAACTCTTCTGCGACTAAGAGTGCACAGATATATAATTTAGTAAGCTTCATTCATTTTATGTATAAAGCTATTATTTTTGAACTGTGGAAGAATTTAGAAATCCAAAAGTAAAAATGTCTGCCGTACAAGTATTCGGAATCAAAGAATTTTTTAGTAAACTAAAGTGTTCTCCTAAAATCTTTGACTTGGTTTTTACAATGCATTACAGAGTAGGTTTCTTTTGTTTATTCTTGTGCGCCAGCTACATCGTATGGAAAACTGGACAACCTTTGACATGTACTACAAATGACGGAAGCCATGCAGATTTTGTTGATCAATGCGTTAGTGATGGAACGTACCGTTTCTGGCCCAGTAATTTTGGTAAGCATGCATTGAACTTTCTCTCTTACCACCTACGTGAATCAATCTGTAATTTCAGCAAATGAAGTAAACTATGATTTAAATACAACATGTTGCTTTGTTAACGAGTTGACAACCGAGTAAAAAATTCCGTCACAATTAAGTTAGCCAGAATGGAAATAGTAAATTTTACAAGAAAATAGTGATAATTTTTATAGAAAAAGTCACAATTTTATCTTATATTTCATTTATTATTTCCATGGAACAGTGGTAATATTTAATTCACTATTTGAATTGGGGTATTTTTTAATGTGTCCTTATGAAAAATGAATTTTTCTGTATGACAATGTGAATTAAGAATTCTGTATGTCATGTAAATTTTCTTTAAGTCAGGTAATTTGTCTTTATACAATTTCCTTTAATTTACACCTTACTTTACAATATAAATGCACTACTTTGCACTTACCTATCTCGTTAGATCCTAATCTTTAATCCACTCTTGCTTTGTATAAATTAGTGCTTCTTGTTCAGAGTCAAAAATTTGCACAAAACTCCATTTGTACTCAACTTTACCTTGTTTTGATGGTCTAACGAGGTCACTACATTCTGAGTCAGAAGATTCAGTATCAGAAGAGTACCGTAAGTTTTGAAAAGCCATTGTTGTTTCTCAGTCGGACCACACCAAAGGAATGAATTCTTACAATACTTTACTCGAATAAGCGAACTGTTTAGCAGACGCTTATCTTACTTAGGTTACATAATTACCTTACCTTTTGTCTTATTAAGGTAGGCAAGCAAAGGAACGCAAGCTTGCTTAACTTACCATTACTACCTATATACCGAAAAACTGAATGCGTAAAGAAAAATTACTTGACATAAATTTACATGACATACAGAATTCTTACTTTATACAGAAAATTTGCATTGTCATACAGAAAAACTCTCTATTCATAAAGACACATTAAACATACCCTTTGATTTGTAATTTCAGAAATTACAGAAGTAATTTTCAATGCGCGAATTGTAAGAAATGCAAAG
Organism: Yoshiicerus persimilis; assembly: GCA_020352615.2. Lineage (NCBI taxonomy): Eukaryota > Metazoa > Arthropoda > Collembola > Entomobryomorpha > Tomoceridae > Yoshiicerus > Yoshiicerus persimilis. The sequence continues at coordinate 44 of JABJWA020000298.1, read as the reverse complement.
TGGTGGTTTAAATTATAATTTGCATTTCATTTTTATGCAGAAAC
>JABJWA020000297.1:0-20911 GCA_020352615.2 Yoshiicerus persimilis | reverse complement strand
GCTAAATATAATACTGGAGTGAATATAATTTGCTACATCCAGAAATCACATGTAAATTATTATCTTAATACTAATCCCATTATATAAATTATATTTGGTTACTTATATATTTGCTTACTTATATATTTGGTTACTTATACATTTGGTTACCTTTCGTATACAGGTCAGTGCTATTTTACACCCGAACACGTTAACCTAAATAAAGAATTGAAACTGGAATCAACTCAGTTAGTCGTTTTTCTGCTCTATGGAAGACAGATAGGAGTCGAGTAGCATAATCCCATTATGGGAACATTTCCAACCTTCGGGAGTTTATTTCTAAAGAAAAACGTCAAAATAGAAAGTTATTAATTTACATTAAATTAAATTAAAAACCTTAAATCAAAAACATGAAGGATTTGAATAGGTTTGGATATCTTATTGTACGAACTTTTTTATTTCCAATAATATTAACAACTGGTGACGTTAACATTTCCTCCAGTTTTAGTGAAATGTATAAAACGACAATTCTGTGCAATGTAACTGAAATTGAACCATCCATAAACTGCAGTCTTACTCTGGTTATCAGTGACAACAACACTTACAGTGGAGGTGGCTGCCATGAATATCAAAATAATTTCTTGACTATCGTTTTGAATCCAGACACAACTGTGACTTCCTTTGAATGCATTTCGGAAAAATTGTTTGCCATTAATTGGGATTTTGGAAAAACTAATAAACCCCAATTACAGTTCACTAAATTTGTAAGGGAAAGAATTTGTCCTAATTACTCGAACAGGAACACATATTTGTATAAAACCAAAATGGTCATTCCTGATAATCAAGCATATGGGATTGAAAGAAAGCAAACGTCTTCGATTGTGTATACGTTATCTACTTTAAATTATACAAACCTCAAAATGAGAATCCGTTTCTTCATACAAAGTAAGAAGTTAAAATTTTCTAAAATAAAAACTCATGTATAAAGTTATTGTTAATGATATTAGAAGTTTAGCTCTCCTTTATTTTATTTTAAAAAATTTATGCAGAATTTATTTTAAATTTACAATTCAATGCAATTTATGTTAAATAAAATTACATTATTTTCTAAATACAAAAGATATTTCTACCAGGTTGGGATTCATTTACAATGCACAAAGAAGGCCCATTCAGATCCATCAATGGGACACTAATAAATTTCTTTGACGTTCCTGAAAAGACTGTTATATATGCTAAAGAATGCATTATTTATGTGCCTTGTTTTTCTGTGAAGAGAATCAATTTATTTAAAGTAGGAACTGAGGACAGCAACAAATCTCTGGTAATTTTTTTCTTTAAAGATTTTCTTTTTCAACATTTAAAGATTTATTGATGGTAATGATAATTTTTTAACATTTATAGTTGAATTTTTATCTAAACAGGTAAATATGAGCATCATTTCCTATAATTCTGTGGAAGGCTTCAGAGTTAACATACAGAAGATATGGAAGACGAATGCAACGTTGATTTGCATGGTTCCCGATATTGGAAACGATCGTAGCAAATGTGTGCAAGGAGCCAACTGCTTAGAATTTAGACTTCGTTTTCCTGAAGGTTTAAATTTTCCAATTAATTTTTGTCATATTATATTTTATGCACTTACCTTTGAAATTTCATTCAGAGATTCAATTTGAACCCAGGAACAGGGATATCTTGTTCCTATACGATTTTCAGACTTCGGAAACAAGTTTATCAATTCTAAATAACTTACTGCTAGAATGCAGCAGTACAAAAAGTAATATTACAATTCGATCAAGGTAATAATACTTTTATTTATCCACTAGAAATGCTGATATCTTGAATCCTACATTTTGGCAAAATGTAAAAAATATAAAAGACGAGAAATGTAGATCATTTTTTCAAACTGGTAGGAATGGAACAGAAGTTTGGGAAAACCATCATTTAACTTATACTCACTACGAAGTAAGTGAACCAGAGCATCGATATTTTGCTGACGTTGAAGTGCCAAATTTTCTTCTAAAAGATTTTGTTGATAACTATTCACAAATTCATTGGGACTGCTTTGACTCCGAAACAACGATACACTCTTGGAAATTACTTGCACATCAGATGGAAATAACCTACGAAGCTAAGGAGGAAAAATTTATTTGTAAAAGCCTGGGTGGTGTGAAAATGGTACAACTTCAATGTGACAACATTAATGAGTGTCTCCATTATTGGCAGGTGAATTTAATAAGGCGATAATTTTATTCCACAAAAAAATTACTATGTTATGTTTCACACTCATAGTATGCTTACCTAACATTATTAAACTGTCTTCCTCATTAATACAAACATCAGCAAAAGCTAAAAAATTTACTGGAAGGAAAAGAAACCGAATTCGTAAAAAGGCAATTATTTATGAGCAAATGCTTATTCTTCGATTCTTATAGTAAAATATTTTTTGATGAATGATTATTCTTATGGGAAAATGAAGACTTTGGTTTATATAAAACTGATTATTTTGTGGATATTTAAATTCAAGCCATTTAACGATTATACATAAAGTAAGTTGAAAGTTGTAAATTAACGATTTTGTATTATAAATGCTTTTAGGAAATAGAATTCGATCCCAAAGAAATTAAAGGGTTGCAACTAATGGAGGGGACGCACTGCAGTGTTAATGGGATTATATCATCTTGCGTGTCTACGGCAGGAATTCAAAATGCGATTGCCTTTTGTTATCATCCATTCTCGACTTTGAACGTCCCACCGAGCAGAATCATTTACTTTAGGGGTTTTAACGGCATAATATGTAAGTGTACCTCTTAAAAATGGTTAATTTGTTAATCACTCTTCTTATAATTTATAAGTACTTTTTTGTAGATTAACTAAACATCCCTTGACATTTTTAATTTCACATAAATTATATTTTCTCATCAGATACTCAATCGGACGTTCCTAAAAAAGCTATCATAAAACTGGATAATTTTAACCCAGAAAGTTACATTCTATTAGGCCAAAATGTAACTTTTCGCTGTGAAGGTCACTCATTTTTTCATGAACGTGGAATTCGGTGGTTAGTGGAGTTCATCAACGAATCAGTAGTTCCTCTTCCAAAAGGTAAGAAAAAAAGCCTAAAGCAAATTCTAAACAGATTTATAGATTTACTCCATAGATTTTATAAATATTTGTAGATATAGCGAAGGAGGAGGGATTCCCGGAAAAAGAAGATATAAATAATCCTTTAAGCATAGTTCGGATTTGGTTTAAAGACAAAAATATAAAAGCTATCATTTGTGCAGTCCCACTACTTAATTCAAAAGAATGGCAATTTGCAACAATGGATATACAAAAAATAGTACATGGGCGATTTTCACTAGTATATTAGTGCTATACTGTAAATAAGGAAATTTTGAAAAAAAGAAATTGTTAAATTCCGCGTCCTGAATCTTTCCCTTAGATACAATGGCCGCCAAAAATACTTGCGACGGAAACAATGAAAGAATTGGGTTTGGTCGACAAGGGAGAAAATTTGACTTGTATCGCAGATGGTCATCCTACACCTACTGTTCAATGGTTCCGGAATAAAGCTGTAAAAATTAAATACAAATATATAGTACATGTCCATTGTACATGTTAACTAAGATTATATTAATATGTTATTACATTTCTAAAACTTGATTTTCGAAATAGCCTATTAGGGGTCCTCTAACAGTTGTGGACAAAGGACCAGCCAATAAAGTTCTCATATTTCCAGAATACAATGACGAAATGAAAGGAGAATACACTTGTACGGCCACCAATGAAGTAGGTTTTGAAACAAAGAGTTTTTTCGTGTCTACAAAGGGAGGTGAATAAATTTTATTTATTTAAAACAATTATCCTGAAAATAACTTAAAAATACTCTGATGCAAATTAAAAACTGTCATATTGAAAGGTTCACCAGAATCGCCATCGATTGCAATAGGTATCATATTGGCTACAGTATTTTTAGTAATAATACTGATAGCACTGATTTCTACTTCATTCTACTTGCTTAGGCGTTTGAGAACTTCTAAGGTATGATGTTTATGATTCCAGTTTTGCTTTTGAATATCCAATACGATTTTTCATTTTGTAATTCCATTCGGTAGATTCAACTGCAAATAAATACGATTTAATTCCACGAATTTAGGATTCAAGTCTTAGTCTGACTAATGCAGAAATGGATGAGTTTTTCATTGGCACTGAGATTTTTCACATCACACGCAGATTTTCAGATGCCTTTACTATACCCTACAACCCTGCTTACGAATTAACTAAAGACTCTTTCGAAATCAGTAATAATTTTTTGTTGTTTTATAAACAGTTCCACTATTTGTAAAAAAATATGTCCTCATGATGTAAATTCTGAAAAATGAATAGATCACAATTGCATCTTGGGTACTGGAGAGTATGGTACTGTGTACAAAGGAAGAATTCACCAATACGAAGGCGAATTTGCTTTCAAGACTTTGCGGAACAATAGTTCTAAAGAAGCACTGAAAGGATTGCAATCTGAGTTGAAAATATTGATGTATATTGAGAAACATGAAAATGTTTTAAAGCTGGTCGGGGCTTACACAAAAGAAATTCAAAAAGGTGAGATTTTACATACAAATGCAATTTATTTAATAAGGTATGGCAATAATCATAACTTACTTTGCAATTCATAGGTGTATTGTACATTGTTACCGAACTGTGCGCTTTGGGGTCTTTACGATCACATTTGAAACGGATTAAACAGGATATTTCTGAAAACTTTACTGATGAAGGGTATTAATCTTCTTCCACTGTCTTAAATAATGCTTCAAACATTCATACTGCAAACACATAGTTTAAAGAAAACAAATATAAATTGCTAAATCGAATATTTTAGTTTCTTGAACCCAAGTATGTTTTCAAAATGTTTGCAATGGTCTGCAGAAATAGCTAACGGCATGGAATATCTGTCTTTCAAGCACGTAAGTCAGAATCTAATTAATAAAATTTAAAACTGCAATAGAAACCTACATAAATTTGAAATTCTGAGTAGATTGTTCACTCTGACCTGGCTACTCGAAATATTTTATTGACTGAGGATGAAGTAGCTAAAATCTCCGACTTTGGTTTGAGCCGCAGAATGTACAACTATTGCAATTATGTCAAGAAAAACAAAAAAGATGCCCTGCCCTGGAAATGGATGGCCATTGAATCTCTGAGGGAATTGCATTTCTCGACTCAGTCGGACATCTGGGCTTTTGGCATAACTGTGTGGGAAATCTTTTCTCTGGGAGACATTCCTTACCCAGGAATATCGTGGGGAGTAGAATTTGTAGACCTCTTGGACCAAGGATTGAGAAACCAGAAACCTAAATATGCAACAGATAAATTGTGAATTTTATTTTTAAACTAAACTAATATTGTGATAAATGCATAATCGAAAAATTAAGAAATAATTTATGATATGATAATTACTTTGTAACCTTTTTTATACTCCACAGATATGAAATACTGCTTGCATGCTGGAATAAAGTACCATCCGATCGACCAGAATTTCACGATTTGAGATACTTCTTCCTGGATTACGTAAGAAATTATTTTATTCATAATTATTCGAATGGGCATGGGCCATAATTGTTGAAAGCAGAATCAGTCATTTTATGCTTACAAAATCCTGCTGTATGATTTTTTAGAAAAATGACTTAGGTTCGAATACTGTGGAACAAGAAGAAAAATCTGAAAATATCTACATGTAAATTGAGTTTTATATTGAACAGTCGTTTAATAAAATATTCACATTTACAATTTTAATGTATTGTTTTACAATGTATTTATTAAACACTTGATCTAAACACAAAAACAAAACAAAAATTCTTCTTTGCTCCTTTCTTTCGCACATTGCATTATTTTAGTTTATAATATTTTGACAGCTTGGAGACTTAAAGAGTCCCCCAAGGATTCATGAATGTGAAGAATATTTCCTCAGGCTAGGGAATTATTTCGATGAATTAAAAATATTTTGTACTTTGAATAAAGACATAATTCCTCTCAAGGGAAAGTATAGCAGCATTTAGTTTTCACAAAAATTATTGTTATAGATCTATAACAGGTCTACATTTACCTATATGGCTTTCTCAAAACATCAAAGTAAGTATACTTATTTGTGTTTTATTTGTTTTATCATAATTTTAGCAATCATATAAACTTTTTGTAATATCTATTGACTCTACCAGACATTTTGGCATTCCCACTGTCAAAATAGTTCCCCAAACAAGGTATTGATAAACAAAACTCAGTTTTCATATGAACATTTTTAAATATTAATTCACAATTGAAAGAAGTCATTGAAAATTAGTTATAATTACTTCGAGGAGGCTAATAGCTACTATATATTTATATACTAGAATATATTCATGTTTGATTTTTGAAATTATATATTCTAATTCTATATTAGGTATTTCTATTATTTACATATAATATTTACTATTTACTTTTAATATTGCATCAAAATAAAGGAACATGTGGTCTATGTAACAGTACAAGCAGTCCTGACGTCTACTGTCGTCTATCTTTGCAAAAACTGAACTAGCTATTCAAAATATTATCTGACTATTTGGTCAAATAGATAACCCAAAAATTTTCCCTTTTGGGATATCATCTATTTAATTGTTAGAAATTAATTAAGATAAAAAAGATTCACAGAATGAAGATTTCCCTCATTGTTACTTCTTTCGGTTCCATTTCCGAGCAGAGCAAAAGACTAAAAGGAAATAATTAAAAGAAGGTTTTAATATAAAGTGATAAATTGACTCTAAAGTTTACAAAATGAAAATGGTTAACCTTTTGTAATTTTTTCATTTATTCTATCATAAAGCTCCTGATTTTCTGATGGGTTTTGCATGTCGTGTTGTCGTTGATGATGATGCAATCGTGATTCACTCAGAAACTGTTTATTACACGTCTTGCACAACAAATCATCACTGTCGGATTCAGATTCAGATGATGTTTGGTGATTTTGACTACTTTGCGAAGTGTCAAGTCGTGCAGATTTCGGTCTTGCCCGGTTATTGGTTTCTTTTAATAAAACGGAAGAATATATAGTATTATAGTAATTGAATATTGAATTATAATTATGAAATGGAGTTAATTAGTTGATATTTATTACCAGAATTTGATCTCGGGGAATTTTGTGTAATGTATGCAGATAAAGTAGAGCATTTCACTTTGAATACTCTTGCAGCGTATTCTTCTGGACATCCCCCTTCTTCAACCAATCTCCGGGCTTTCTCCAAATCGGATATCTTCTTCCTCTCTGGTAACAAATTCCGAATATTAAATTAAATTAGAGAATTTAAAAAAATTATTCCGCAAATTTATTACTAAGAGCTGTAATAAGAAAAATTGAAAATTTACTTACTTAAGAACAGACAGACATACAAGTAACAGACAAGATCATGAAGTATATAATATTTTTCTACTTAAAACACAAGTTTACAAAGAATTAGGATAACTTAATTGAGCATCTTACTTCTGGTAGACGACGATGGAGATGGACCAGCTGTTTTTACTAACTGAGATAAATTGTTACTATCCTCTCCAAAGGATCTCTGCGAAGATACGACATTTTTGGAACTGATGCTATTTTCAGTTGAGCAGTTTTCGTTCTCCATAGCTGGGACTGTATTGCCAAGGTCACCACTGGAACAGGAACTATTATTGCCATTTTCGTCCTCGTGTCTTCTTTTTAAACTTGCTTCCGTAAAATTCCACATTGATTCTTCAATGGTCCGTTTCGTATTTTCTATTAGCTCCTGCCAACCGATAATTTTCTTTATGAAGTCTGTGCACTGAGAGCAGAATGGCAGGAACTGATCTCCAGAACTCCAATTTTCAGCATCAAAATCAAAAATCTCGGGGAAAAAGTACTCCTCGCATACACTTGCAATTTTACTGCGATAGTCGGATGACCAGTTCTGTGACGATTGAGAGCCAAAAGCATTGTGACATATCCGACAAGACATTTTGCTCTGCGAAATTGGAAATTCAAATAAAAATTATGTAATATACTAAATTTTATTCCAAACTAGATGAAATACTTTAATTATCACACTAATGTTGTAAAACTTTGACATTAAACACAAAAATATGATCATCTCGTCCCGTAAATACTTTCTGAAATGTCGAAAATGTTAAAACCAAAATAAAACAATTAATCGTTGCTTCTATACAGTACAAAGCCAAATAATTACTTTAAAAGAATATTTTAGTTATTTAGAAATGCTAAAACGCTTATTTGATATCTACAACATTTGTGTAACATGAAATACTTTGGTAAAATGGTAAACATATGATATTGAATGCTTAATTGACAATTAGTGCAATAAAATGCAATAAAACAGTTTTACACGTCACACACGATCGTCGGCGTGCTCCTAGGCTGTTGGGAACCACCTTTAAGGCTTTAAGGTCGATATAAAGATTAATTCAGAACTTTTCAGGAAATTAGAGCCCACTAAATAGTTATTTCAAATAAGTTTATATAACTTACTGTTCGAAAAGAATGGCCTATGTCGAAAACAAATAACAATACCTAATTAAATAAAATCTATCAGAAACCGAAAACCTTGAGCTTGAAGCTCAGCAGTCAGATTAGGTGGTAATTAAGTTTCCCGCAACACAGATAAATTACTTTCGTCTCAAGCACTATTGTTTCAGTCAATTCAACTGACATGACTGAAACAATAATGTGTGTGATGTGAATGTGAGACGAAAATGTCATTACTTATTATAATATCACTCACCATTAATAGCGAATAAATCTATTCTATTATAGAAATTATGAAGCTATTATAATATTACAAGTCAATTAAATTCAAAAATTATACTAATGAAAGCACATCTGTCAATTTACACTTTGTGTCTAAGAAATCACGTTAATTAACCATTGTTGAATGCCTAATTAAGCTTTCTTTTTTAATCAAAATAAGGAAACAATTTTAAAAATCCTTTATGTTATTTCATACTTTATTTATTTTATGATGAAAGAAACCGATTTTTAACGTTTACTTTCTTCTTTTCCCAAATTTAATTTTACTCTCATATCACGCTCATTATTTTTACAAATAAATTTATCCATGCGTAAATATTTCTGATGTATAGAATAATTAACGTAACGGGAAAACGGAGTGTTACCTTATATGATGAGAGAAACGAAAGTCTCAGTTTTCTGTATTGCTTCAATTGAAAGCTGTATGAATGGAATGAGTACGTTTACAATGATCATTATCTCCCTTCCTTTGACCATCAACACGATGTTGAGTAACATCAACATGGTAATGGCGATATAAATGGCGATGTAAATGACAATTTTGTGTGCTTGAAATGGGGAATCTGGATTATACAGTTCAATCAGCAAACGGACCGACATGTAGAGAAAAGCTAGTAGGACAAACCAAGCAACAAAAATCCAAATTAAAAACTGCAGTCTTGAATTGGTGATTCTTAGGCAAAGTTTCTTTTCATTCCATTCAAATGGTGTAGCTTTAAGAAAACCGAATATTTTACTGCATTGCGCCCCGATTTTCCAATAAATCGCAATAACCTCAAGTTTCGGTTAATGTAATTTTATTCCAAAGTAATTTCTTAGTAATTGCGCTGTTGTGCTTCAAGAAATCAAATCAAAAATGCTAAAAGGTCTTTGTTGAACCAGCCTCACGAATTACTTAAATTACACTCATTTTGTTTCACAGCAATTGATATATGGCCAGGAGTTTTAAATGTTGACTGACTCGCCTATAGTTTTGAAATAACTTTTGAGGACAGCATTTGCTCCTTAAATACGATTGTGCTACTTTAATTTTGTTGCGGAAATGAAAACTTTCTGATAAGTGATAAGTGTGCCAGGAATGTTGGCAAATCAAGATATTTACTACAAAGTATTCCTTTCTAATGTTCCTGTAATAGGATTCTCCATTCGGACTTAAACAAAACCCTCCTTGCTTAGTACAATAGTACGTTCTTTCAATTTCAATGCGGTTTACTTTTAAATCTATACATATTATATGATGAACTGACCTTTTAGTAGTTCTTTGCATTACTCTTTGTGGATAGTGCCACACCAATAAGGTAGGAAGGTAATTAAATGGGCCAGGTGAATAAGTAAATCAGGAAGGTTAATACAATATCTTCTTTTCTGATTTTATTAAAATAAGATTTTTCCAAGAGAAATACTATTACAGAATATATAAGTGAAGTGTTAGTTTTTAGGATGAGATGAGAGATACGAAACTCTCAATTCGAATAATGAACAGACGGTCAGGTTTTGATCTTAACGGTCACAATCATACTAATTGTGTTATCGAACACAATACGCATGAATGTGACAGTCGTTTGTTTTTGAATTATAAAGCAGCGACCGAATGAAAGTCCAAACGGTTGGCAAGCTCTTAATTTTCTAATACAGTATTTATTCTGAATATCTCGTTTCCAATTTTGGAGAAACAACTTGGATTGTTCGGCCACACCTCCGACGTTAGCAACGATGCATTTCTCCCAAAGCAGGCAAATAATAGAAACAATTGGGAAATACATGTACATGGAAAGCGGAATATGCCTCATTAATTTTATGGCACTAAAAGTGACGAGCATATGCATTATATTTAAACTAACGAACGCCATTCCAAAAAGAGTGGACCCAATTTCGTTTAGGTATTCATTGAGTAACATTATTATTTGATAAATACGAATGCATGATCTAAACCTGTCATCTCTGTCTTCAATGAGTCTATTAGCAGGGCATATCGATTTCAAGACGAAGGCAATTTGAGTGGAGTACAAATACATTAAGGCTACAAACTGATGTACTGTCGCTGCCACATGGATGCATGCTAGAAAACTTGTGATGAAAACGAAAAGTCGAGTGAGAAAGAAAGTGTGAACGTCCTCTGGGAAAGTTTCTCTTAAAAGCCTCTGAACTGGATTCCAGTCATCTCCGTAGGCCCATTGCAGTGGAAGTGAAATGCACAAAAGAAATGGTGCCATGTATATTAAGGGTATCATTTTAGCCAGTAATATTGCCCGTCGTTTTTCTTCATCCTGTCCAAATTTACTCCTAAATTTACTAGCTGAAATTTCAAAAATTCAAATTCTAATTAATTGCAATTAAATAGCATAGAATAAGAGGTTGCTGTGTTGAAGTACCTGAAAATTGTATGATGAATCGAATGAAAACGTTTGCAAAGATTACTATCTCTCTTCCTTTGACGATAAGCCCGATATCGATTACTACTACGATTGTAGTGAAAATATAACAGAAGATATAAATGACAATTTTGTGTGCTTGAAATGTGGGATCTGGATTATACAGTTCAATCAGCAAACGGACCGACATGTAGAGACTAGCTAGTAGAAGTGGCCAACCAACAAAAATCCAAATCAAGTATTGCATATTGGAATTGGCGATTCTTAAACAAAGTTTATTTTCATCCCATCGAAATGGCGTAGCCCCAAGATAGCCGAATACTTTAAAGAATCGACCGAGTTCTTGCCAATAGATTTGGAGATAATTTTCAGAAGTAATTTCCACACAGTTTCTTTTTTTTGAACGTAACATTTTCTTATTGTCACTTCAAACAAAGGAGAACTAATTACATAAGCTGGATTAAAGATAAAACGGAAAGCAACCACAAAGTAAACGAAAGAGTTGATGCGACCGCCCAAGTTCTTAATAATTCAAGCAGAAATTCAATAGAGTCGGCTGAAACCACTCAAAATTCTTACGATTTCTTAAGAAATATGTCTGCTGTAGAAAATCAAATCAAATATGATCTTTTTGAAAAGTTATCACGAATTACTTAGATTCAACTCTCTTTGATTTGCAGCAATTGATACATTGCCAGGAGTTTTAAATGTTGACTCTGACTCACTCAGTTCTGGAATTTTTTATTGAGGACAGCATTCAGTACTTAAATACGAGTCTTTCTTAAATAAATCCTTGTCTTGCCTTATCTCTTTCATTTACTACGGAAGTGAAAACATTCTTATAAGTATGCCAGGTACGTAAATTAATCAAAATGTTTACTGCAAAATATACCTTTCTAATGTTCCTATAATAGGATTCTCTAGATAGATTGTATTGAAACCCTCCTTGGCTAATACAATATTAAGTTGTTTAGATTCCAATCTTGTGTACTTGTATATGTTATACGATTGACCGATTTGCCCAGCAGTTCAGTGAATTATTCTTGGAGAACAGCCTTTGCTACGTCCATAAAGCTGTGCTAGTTTTGTTTTGCTCAGCAAATAAAAATAACTTTTAAGCTCGCCAGGTAAATAAGTAAATCAAGATATTTAATACAAAATATTTCTTTCCGATGTTCCTGTAGTGGGAATTTCAATTGAAATAATATTTTGCTCGCAAAAGTCGATTAGCTGTTTGTTATCTCAAGAGTAATGGGATTCTTTAGCCAAAATGGAATCCTATAGCAAAAGTCAATTAGTTGTTTGTTAACCACGAGTTAAGTCAAAATAGTTCATCGTATACATAATATGTACAAATTCAAAAGTTATACTAATGAAAACATCTCTGACAATTTACTCTCCGTGTCCAAGAAATCACAATAATTAGCAAATGTTCAATGCCGAAGTAAGCTTTATGTTTCAAAATAGGTAAACACAATTTTAAAAATGCTTTATTTTATTTCAAATATTATTTTGTGATTACAGAACCGATTTTTAACGCCTCCTTTAGCCTTATCCCATTTAAATATAATCCTAATATTATGCTTAGCAGTATTTTTACAAATAAATATAATATTGATACATGTGTAAGTATTAGTTATGTCTACAATAATGTAACGCTTTTGTTTCTGGCGTCGTTTTAAGCAAAAGGTGATGATTAGGAGTAGTCTTGTGATTATTCGTATTAAGTTTTTGAATTATGTTCAGTCTATTTGAAAAATTTTAGCTCTGCAAATGAGTTTTATTATCTAGCGTAGTTTGACGAATAAATGTATTATAAGGTTAATTATCTTATGAACAAATCAACACAAAAATGGACTATTAACAGAGACCTTTGTTGGAGAACGAAATTTGTTGGTGGCAATTGCTTATATATTTAATAACCTGCTTATAATTCAAAACTATAATTAATTCAGTTTACATTCACATGAACCCGAATGTTAAATTCGGCAGGTATTTTGCAAAAATTTGTAAAGAATAATAGTGTCAAATATACAACTGCGAGAAATTAATACGTATTGTAATTGAGGTATTTCGTTTCTCCCAGTTAGACTACAGCGACCACGTAGCGGGAAAGTGGAGCGTTAGTTTTTAGGAGGAGAGATACGAGAGCCTGAATTGTAGTAGTGAACAGACAATCAGGTTTTGATCTTAACAGTCAAAATCATATTAATTGTGTTATCTAACACAATTTGCATGAATGTGACAGTCGTTTGCTTTTGAATTATAAAGCAGGAACCGAATGAAAGTCCAAACGGTTTGCAAGCTCTTAATTTTCGAATACAGTATTTATTCTGAATTTCTCGTCTCCAATTTCGGAGAAATACTCTGGATTGGCCGGCCACATCTCCCAAGACAGCTACGACTAATTTTTCCCAAAATAGGCAAATAATAGACACTATTGGGAAAAACATGTACATAGAAAGTGGAATATGTCTCACTAATTTTATGGCACTAAAAGTGGCAAGCATATGACTTGTATTTAAACCAATTAAAATCATTGCCATCGCACTTGACCCAAAATCGTTTAGATATTCATTGAGTAACATCAATATTTGGTAAATACGAATACGTGAATGAATAGTGTCATCTCTGTCTTCAATGTGTCTAATAGCAGGACCTATTGATTTCAAGACGAGGGTAACTTGAGTGCAGTAGAGAAACAATACACCTCCAAACAAATGTGATACCACTACAAAATGGATGGCTGCTAGAAAACTTGCGATGAAAACGAAGAATCGAGTGAGAAAGAAAGTTCGGACTTCCACTGGGAAAATTTCTCTTAAAAACCTTTGAACTGGATTCCAGTCCCCTCCATAGGCACATTGCAGTGGAAACGAAACGCACATAAAAAATGTTATTATGTATATTAAGGGTACCGTTTTTGCCAACAATATTGCTTTTCGTTTTTCTTTTTCCTTTGCCAATTTGCTCCCAAATTTACTGTCTAAAATTTCAAATAAAACAAAATTCACAATTATTTATAATTAAATAGCATAGAATAGGAGTTTATACGGTGTTGGCGTGTACCTGAAAATTGTATGATGAATCGAATAAATGCGTTTACCAAGATTACAAACTCCCTTTCTTTTACGATAACCAAGATATCGTATACCAACAAAATGATAGTGAAAATATAAATGATAAAGTAAATGATAATTTTGTGTGCCTCAAATGTGGGATCTGGATTATACAGTTCAATCAGCAAACGGACCGACATGTAAAGGAATGCGAATAGGACGAACCCAGCAGCAAAAATCCAATTGAAGTATTGCGTTTTGGAATTGAGGATTCTGAAGCAAAGTTTCTTTTCATCCCATTCAAATGGTATAGCTTTAAGATAACCGTACATTTTACTAGCTTGTGCGAAGATACGCCAATAAATTTGGAGATAATTCTCAGACGTAATTTCCACATTGTTTCTTCTTATTGAACATAATATTTTCATATTGGCAATTCAAACAAAAGCGAACTAATTATTTAAGCAGGATTAAAGAAAAACCGGAAAAGCAACCGCAAAATAAGCGAAAGAGTTGATGTCTCTGGGTACGTTCCTATTAAATGAAGCAGAACTTAAATAGAGTAGGCTGAGAACCGATAAAAATTCTTAGGAAATGTGTCTCTTGTAAGAAATGAAATCCAATATGCCCTTTTCGAAAAAATATCACGAATTGTTTAAATTAATCTCTCTTTGATTTGCAGCAATTGATAGATTCCCTGAAGTTTTAAATGTTGACTCTGACTCACTCAGTTCTGGAATACTTTTTGAGGACAGCATTCCTTACTTAAACAGGAGTCTTTCCTTAAATAAATCCTTGTCTTGTCTTTTATCTTTAATATGCTACGGATAAAAACATTCTGATAAGCATGACAGGTATGTAAGTTAATCAAAATGTTTACTGCAAAATATACCTTTCTAATGTTCCCATAATAGGATTCTCTAAATAGACTGAATTGAAACTCTTCTTGACTAATACAATATAAGTTGTTTTGATTCCAATTCTGTTTACTTGTATAACTTTTCTATGCATATTATATGATTGACCGACTTGCCCAGCAGTTCAGTGAATTATTCTTGGTGAATTGCCTCTGCTCCATCCATAAATTGTGCTAGTTTTGTTTTGCTAACCAAATAAAAATAACTTTTGAGAGCCCCTGGTAAATAAGTACATCAAGATATTTAATACAAAATACTCCTTTCCGATGTTCGTGTAATTGAATTTTTTAGCCAAAATGAAATCCTACAGCAAAAGTCAATTAATAGTTTGTTAAGCACGAGCTAAGTCAAAATAGTTCATCGTGAACATCATATGCAGAAATTCAAAAGTTATGTTAATGAAAATACCACTATCAATGTCTTAGGAGGTAGAGCAGTGTTTATTCTCTGGTTAATTACTGATTTTGTTAATATTTGTATTGTGCTGATGATATTTCTTCGCAAACTATATAATTCAGCAGTTCTATGGCTCTTTCTGAATGCTAACTGCGCCGTCCATAAAGCTGTGCTACTTTTGTTTTGCTATGCAAATAAAAACTACTTTTAAATGTGCGAGGTAAATAAGTAAGTGAATAGAGTTAATACTTCCTTTCTGATGTTTTTCTAAATAGAATTGGTATTGTAAAAGACGTTTCCGGAGCTTTGGAAAGGTCAAATGTTTCTATACGTAGCTAATAGCAATAAGAAATTGGAGTTAAATTCCCAGTTAAGACTTTAGGATATGCAAATGTAATAATACAGTACTTGCGGCAATACCTCAATAAATTTCAATTTGTTATTGCTTTTGGGGCTCAATATTAAAAAGAAATTTTTCTTATTTACGCTTTTGTATACGTATTTGAATCACTACCTTTTTGGCAAATCCCCGTTTGGCAAAAACGGGTTCCCAAGAAGTGAACGACCCAAAACATAATTTACTAAGTAGGTAGACTTTTCTTACTAATGATGGAAGCTGCATACTGCTTAATGCCTATTACGTTATTACGTGCTGCATTACGATATTATTACTACATTTTGCCAAACGGGTCGCACACACGACCCGTTTGGCAAAATGAGATTTTGAAAAAATTATTTCACAACTTTTGCCAAACGGGTTGCTCCCTTTTTTGCCAATCGGGACTTGCCAAACGGGGTTTTGCCAAAAAGGTCGTCAACCACGTATGGGCAGGCCTGCTTAATAGTTCTATACATTGAATTTGTGGATAGGAATTACTACATCATAGGCTATACGTTTTATTTTGCTACTCAAATGAAAACTTTTAGGTTGTGTTTGCAATGCATATGAGTTAATCAAGATAAGTAATACAAAATACTCCTTTCTGTTGCTCCAGTCCAGTAATAGGCTTCTTTAATCGAAATAATATTTCAATAGCCAAAATTAATTAGTTGTTTTTTACGTCACAAGTTAAATCAAAATACTTTTTAGGATACATAATGTGTACAAATTCAAAAGCTATACCAATGAAAACATCTCTGACAATTTGCTCTCCGTGTCTAAGAAATCACAATAATTAGCAAATGTTCTATGCCTGGGTAAGCTTTATGTTTTATATATTGATACATGTGTATTGATATATTGATACATTCGCTTATTTCTACAGTAATGCGAAGCTTTTGTTTCTGGTGTCATTTTAAGCATTATTCTACTGACAAAAAGTGATGAAATGGAGTAGTTTTGTGATTATTCATTCGAAACATTTGAATTATGTTCTGTCTATTTGTAAAATTTTAGTTCTGCAATTTAGTTTTACTATCTAGTGTAGTTTAACGAATAAATGTATTGTAAGGTTAATTATCTAATTAATGAATCAACGCAAAGGTGGGCTATTAACTGAGAACACATCGTTGCTTAAGAAGCAAAATTTGTTGGTGTCAATTGCGTATATCTATAATCATCTGCTTATAATTGAGCAATATAATAAATGCAGATTACATTCACCTGAACTCGAATTTTACTGCGATGGGATTTAGAAAAAATTGTATGGAATAATAAAGTGAGAAATCAATACGTTCGGTAATTGAAGTATTTCGTGTCTCCTAGTTCGACCACAGTAGTTGGCAAGTGGAGTTTTACACACTGCACCTTGAGAGATACGAAAGTCTCAATTGGAATAATGAACGGACAATTAAGTTTTGATCTTAACAGTCAAAATCATATTAATTGTGTTATCCAATACAATTCGCATGAATGTGACAGTCGTTTGCTTTTGAATTATAAAGCAAGAACCGAAGGCAAGTCCAAACGGTTTGCAAGCTCCTAATTTTCGAATACAGTATTTATTCTGAATTTCTCGTCTCCAATTTCGGAGAAATACTCTGGATTGGCCGGCCACATCTCCTAAAATAGCTACGATTAATTTCTCCCAAAATAGGCAAATAATAGAAATGAAAGGGAAAAGCATGTACATAGAAAGTGGAATATGCCTCACTAATTTGATGGCACTAAAAGTGGCAAGCATGTGACTTGTATTTAAACCAATTAACATCATTGCCATAAAACTTGACATCATATCGTTTAGATATTCATTGAATAACCTTATTATTTGATACATATGAATCCGTGAATGAATACTGTTATCTCTGTCCTCAATGTGTCTAATTGCTGGGCCTATTGATTTCAACACGAAGGTAATTTGAGTACAGTAGAGAAACAATTGGTTTTTAAGCATAAGAGCTGCCACTCCTACATGGATGCCTGTTAGAAAACTTGCGATGAAAACGACGAGTCGAGTGAGAAAGAAAGTTTGGACTTCCACTGGGAAAGTTTCTCTTAGAAGCCTTTGAAATGGATTCCAGTCCTCTCCGTAGGCACACTGCAGTGAAAATGAAACGCAGTTAACAGATGCTAGTATGTATATTGGGGGTATTGTTTTTGCCAGCAATATTGCCCTCCGTTTTTCTTTTTCCTTTCCCAATTTACTTCCAAAATTACTAGCTGAAATTTCAAAAAAATAAAATTCATAATTAATTATAATTAAAAAGCATAGTATAGGAGTTTACCGAATTGGCGAACCTGAGAATTGTATGATGAATCGAATGAATTCGTTTGCATGGATTACTAACTCCCTTCTTTTTACGATAACCAAGATATCGTATAGCAGCAAAATGATAGCGAAAATATAAAAAAAGATGTAAATGACAATTTTGTGTGCTTCAAATGTGGGATCTGGATTATACAGTTGAATCAGCAAACGGGCCGACATGTATAGAAAGGCAAATAGGACGAACCCAGCAGCAAAAATCCAATTGAAGTATTGTGTTTTGGAATTGATAAATCTTAAACAAAGTTTCTTTTCATCCCATTCAAATGGTGTAGCTTTAAGATAACCGAACATTTTACTAGCTTGAGCCATGATATGCCAATAAATTTGAAGATAATTCTCAGACGTAATTTCCGCAGTTTTCCTTTTTCTTGAACGCGATATTTCCATATTGTCAAACAAAAGCGAACTAATTACATATAGTGTTAAAGAAAAAACGGAACGGCACCCGCAAAGTTAACGAAACAATTGATGGGTCTGCCCTGCCCACTTTCTTAATAAATAAAGCAGAAATTGAATAGAGTCCGCTGGCAACCGCTAAAAATTCTTGTAATTTCTTAGGAAATGTGGCTATTGTAAAAAATTAAGTCAAATACGCCGTTTTTGAAAAAGCGTCACGAATTACTTAAATTAAACTTTTTGATTTGCAGCAATTAATACATTGCCAGGAGTTTTAAATGTTGACCCTGACTCACCCAGTTCTGGAATACTTTTGAAGGGCAGCATTCACTACTTAAATACGAGTCTTTCCTTAAATAAATCCTTGTCTTGTCTTATATGTTTAACATGCTACGGAAATGAAAACATTCTTATAAGTATGCCAGGTACGTAAGTTAATCAAAATGTTTACTGCAAAATATACCTTTCTAATGTTCTTATAATAGGATTCTCTAAATAGACTGTATTAAAACTCTGCTTGACTAATACCATAAGAAGTTGTTTTCATTACAATGCTACGTACTTGCAAAACTTTTCTATGCATATTATATGATTGACCTTCTTGCCCAGCAGTTCAGTGCATTATTCTTGGTGCATAGCCTTTGCTCCATCCATAAAACTGTGCTAGTTTTGTTTTACTAGGTAAGCAAATAAAAATAACTTTTAAGAGCCCCTGGTAAAAAAGTACATCAAGATATTTAATAAAAATACTCCTTTCCGATGTTCGTGTAATAGGATTTTGTAACCAAAATGAAATCCTGTAGTAAAAGTCAATTATTTGTTGGTTAATCACGAGTTAAGTCAAAATAGTTCATCGTATACATAATATGTACAAATTCGAAAGCTGTGCTAATGAAAACACCGCTATCCATATATAAGGAGCTAGATCAGTGCTTATTCTCTCGTTTATTACAGGTTTTGTTGATATTTGTATTGTGATGATGAATTTTGTTCGCAGACTATATAATCCAGCAGTTCTATGGCTCTTTCTGGATGATAACTGCGCCGTCCATAAAAATGTGCTACTTTTGTTTTGCTATGCAAGTAAAAACTATATACTTTTAAATGTGCGATGTAAATAAGTAAGTCAATAGAGTTAATGCAATATCTTCCCTTCTGATGTTTTTCTAAACCGAAATGCCATTGTAAAAGATTATTCCCGAGCTTTGGAAAGGTCAAATGTTTTTATACGTAGCTGATAGCAATATGAAATTGGAGTTAAATTCCTAGTTAAGACTTTAGGATATGCAAATGTAATAATAGAATTCTTGTGACAATACCTCAATAAATTTCAATTTGTTATTGCTTTTTAGGCTCCATATTAAATAGATATTTATTTTCTATATTTACGCTTTTGTATACCTATTTACAAAACCTTCATAGTACTGAACATAAATTTTCAAAACTCCTTTACTTAATTCAGCAAATTAATGTCTTGTCTTTAGAAAACTGAGACTGAAGTTTTATCTTAGTTTTTTCCGCATTACATAATTACTACTATTTTGGAAACTCAAACATGCTCAATACTGGGATTACCTTAAGTATTTGATATTTCATAATCAAGGAAAATAAATTATCACTCTTCACTTCAGCTTCTTAAATGCAAATAACAATTAAATGCCGCGTATTTTGTTTTGTTGTCTATAATAATATACAGGAATGATATTTCTACAGTCCTCTTAGTCATTCCACGAATGACGTCAATTAAACCAACTGTAAAGAATAATGATTTCTTACAATGGCAAAGTTGTTGACTCAAAAAAGTCTTTCTATGAATAATATAAGATGGGCAGATGGGCTGACCTGCTTAATAGTTCTATACATTAATTTTTGTGGAAAAGAATTACTACATCATAGCCTATACTTTTTTGTTTTGCTACTCCAATAAAAACTTTGCAATGTATATGAGTTAATCAAGATAAGTAATACAAAATACTCCTTTCTGATGCTACTGTAATACGATTCTTTAATCAAAAAAAGATTTTGCTAGCCAAAATTAATTAGTTGTTTTTTACGTCACAAGTTAAATCAAAATACTTTATAGGATACATAGTGAGTACAAAGTCAAAAGTTATGCTAATGAAAACATCCCTGACAATTTACTCTCCGTGTCTAAGAAATGACAATAATTAGCAAATAATCAATGCCGAAGCAGGCTTTATGTTTCAAAATAAGTGAACACAATTTCTAAAATCCTTTATTTTATTTCATATATTATTTTTTGATGAAAGAAACA
>JABJWA020000296.1:0-20951 GCA_020352615.2 Yoshiicerus persimilis | reverse complement strand
ACATAGTTACACATAGTTATAACCAGTAATATAAAGGCATTGCAGAACAAGACTACCATATATTTCTTTAAGATTTTTATTTAGTTTAAACTTGATTAACTCTTCCTTATTGAAACGCATTATTCCGCTTTTAAATCAAGGAAATTGTTTTGGGTAATTAAAGAGTTGGAAGACATACAACCAGTATATAATATTATAGTTTAATAATACGTAATATATTATAATATATTTATTAATATACTATTGATTATAATTTACATATTAATATTATATTTTAATATATAATTATATTTAATTACAATATATTATATTACAGTTATTAGAAAATACTACATTTCATTACTTCTACATTTCCTTTAGAATGCCTTAAAATTTTATGATTTAAAAAAATATGTGTTGCAATATTATAAGAAATTCAGTCGTCACTACTATTTAGTGATTTTACTGTTTTCTGCGTTTTCATGTAGCAAAACACAAATTAAAATAAATATTGGATTTCCTTTCCTAAAAAACACTGGTCTTTAGATAATAATTGTACAGTAGTGACTCTGATGACCGTTGCACCATTTACTAGCTTATGGTAATATTGGATTACACCGACATATTCAATTGAGACATTTTACACAAAGCGATGACCAATGTATGTACTAGCGTTCTGAACTTTGGTGGAAAATATAAATAATTTTTACTACTGATGTGTTGAAATTGCTAATCTAGTTAAATTGAAATCACTGTTCAGTAAATAAGTACGCCACAAGTTTTTGATACATGTGCGTCAGCAAGTCTTCACCCATGGTCACATAATATTCGCCTAGCTAAGAAAATTATAAGTAAATGCAAAAGAATTGACTACAAAGTTTTATTTAAAGTATAGTTACCAGTTTTACCAATACTATTATTAATTTGTACCATACTGCATTGCAAAAGGATATTGCTAAATATACTATTCAAACAGGGTTATCCAGTATTTACTGTGCAAACATAAAATGATTTTAAGTGCAAATAAATGGTACTATTAAATATGGAATAGAATATTGTAAAGATAATAAGTAAATTATCTGATGCCTCCTTTTAACAATGTAACAATGTAACACTAAATTTTAATCTCTCTAAGAAAGACAATTTCAGATCTAAATTACGTTAACTTAACCACTTTGTATGTAACTGTTTAGAAAATACTTATTTTATGAAATTATTTTGGTTTTACAGTTCACCAACATGGCAAGAAAGCATCCCCGACTGATGAAAGTCCTTTGCCGTCTAAAGAAAAGAATATGGGCTTCAATTGCAAAAGCGGAGGGAATTAATAATGAACAAGAGCCCCGAAGAGAAAATTTCTCAATATCTGTCACAGTATATGCATGTCAAAAAATATTTGTGACTTACGGCTATCTGATTGGAGCATTCCCATTTTACTGGGACGAAAAGCTGAATACACTTGCGTACACAAATCGTAAATCGAAAATTTGTCAAATTTTCTTTTACAACACATTCCTCTTTCTCACTGCAATGCTGTCAACAATTCAATGCATAAGATTGGCCATTCAAAACGATTTCACATTCACAAGTGTTTTTGCATTTGCTGCCGTATTTTTGTGGTTCTCACTTGGTGTTTCCTTATTTGGTTGGTCTATCTTTAGTATATCTATAATATAATGTTCTCCTACACAGGGACGGTATGAATATGCTGCACGAAATGGAAGGTATAATTTTTGTAATTGTTAATGCGGCATTTCAATCTAAATCAAAAGTTGCCTACGATATTTAATTTAAAATTGCTATATTTTTTCCAGAGAAATATTTCTTGGACAAGGAAAGAGCATCAACCCCACAGTTGGATAAAATATTTCTTTTCCTAACAATGTACATCTTCAATTTCCCATTTTTGTTTTCCAACGTCTTAATAACGGTGTTCCACAAGGAAGTCTTACAACGTCTGGCTGATTTTCCCGAGAAATACCAAGTCTTAGCAGTCATATTGATACTTTCGGTGGCGTTTTGGTTATTTGCAACCACCATGTGCCAAACTTGCAGCACCATGATGCTAGCTCTGCTGGGTGCATACGGTTTCTCCTTAGCGGCAAAAGAACTAAGGTAAATATTATAAAAATGTGACCTTATAAAGGAAATAATTTGGGAAGTATGTTAATAATTAACAAATTAATAATAAATTTTGATATCTAAAATTTCTCAAAATATTTTTATTGTTCAGCTTTGATTTGAATTCCAGTGTAACATATTTATATTACGTTTAGGTTGGGAAATTCAGATTACAAGACGAAAAATTCGCTGCGTTCGGCAAATGTCATCGCAAAGTACTTCAGAATCATGAGATATGATTTCCAACTTGTGCAGGAAACCATTGGAGTAGGGCTAATGGTTGTAAAATCCATTTCAACAAGAATAACAGTAATTGATAATGTACTCATTATCAAGCTTAGTCAACAGCTCTCTACAACCATTTTATGCCAGCTTTTTGTAAAATCTTGGCTTGGCATTTTCAGCTGGTGTTTCGTATTTTGGGTATTCGATAAAACATCCGTATTATTTAATGATTTGGTCGATAATCTAGATCTATATCAGTCAAAAAATATCCAGAATGTCAAGTATATTAAAAAGTTCAAGCGTTCGTGTAAACCCCTGCATTTCCGAATTGGGTTGGATGATCCAATTACCAGCAGTAGTGTTCCTGATTACATTTACAGCATAACTAGAGGGATTAGTAAGCTACTGATGTTGTCTGGTACCCAAGCAATTGAAATATTTGATTTTATTTGAGAAGTTGTGAAAAAAGCGCATTGCAAAAACAATTAAAAGCTAATGCCCAAAATACTGCTTTATATAAATGTCTGTCCAAATACCTTTAGCTTACCTTTAACACTCTACCATCGCAAACTTTTTTACTACTTGCCCTAGGTTGCGTAACTTTAGAATCTCGCTATACATATATCACCCAACAATACGTAACTTAGCATACCATTTACTGAGGGTAAAGCTTATGCTATTAATCATACAGGTACATGAATTATTGCACACGTTATAATGATATTATAATATAAGACTACACTTGCATTAGTTACCGCCCATTTCATCGCATAGCGCTTTTTCAAAATATAATACTTATGCAGTAATGCATAAAAAAAAATAGAAAACCAAAGCCTTAATGCGTATTTGCATTGCTTCTTAGCAACATGAAAGTTTGAATAATGTAAGTAATAATTACTTCTAAATGTCTATAACAGTAAAGTTTTTCTAAGAACCATTTCTGCCTACAAACGCCCGCTATTACTGAAAAATTTCTTGAATTCCCATATTAATGAAGGCATATTGTGACTGCACATCAGTAATTTTAATTATAGAACCCAGTAAAATCTTAGAATATAGCGGATTGTGAAAAATTCTTATTTCGATTTAGAAAAATCGACAACACAATCACATAAGAAGTTTCTCCTGCAACACATGCACCTGAAAACGAATTCTAAACATTTTACTTGTAATGCAAACTGCCCTTGTAAGCAAGTTACAGCAATAAATAGTTTAGAAACTCATGTAAAAAACTACAGCTTTACTTAGTATCTGAAATAACTTTCTGAAAATAATGTGCATTTATTATATTTCATAATGGTTTTCGACTGGAAAAGGTACGCTACGGTACTAGGAAATATAAGCAAAGAAAATCGTAATAATCTAAAACTATATCCAACCACCATGATACTAAAATTACACGAGTTCTTATTTGGGTGTTATTTGACTTATTGCGTCGGATTACAAGCAATACAAATGGTGTCTTTTTTGAAAGAAAGTGCCATGATATAATATTCTGTTTTCCAAAATTACCCTATAGCTGGAAATATCCCCAAGAAGTAGATGGGTTAATAACCAGAACATTGTTCTTTTGAAAATAAAATGGGTAAAACCATCGATTTTGACAAATTTGAAATTTTGATGGCTGCATTTTTCCTTACCAAGACTATACCAATATTTATATACGTTTATATTTGTGCGCAATTAAAAGTCCAATTATATTTCTGTCTTATGCAATAACTCAATATAAATGACTATTTTGTCCGACATAGATGCCAAAATTGGGTAAGTATGTACTAACTTCTTATGTTCCATCTACAAATAGTGCATTTACTTTATCTGTTCTGTGCCCAGTGTAATAACTAAATACTGCCGTGTGTTGTGAGTTTTTCTGAAATTAAAAATTAATTCAACAATCAAAGTAAATGTGCGTGATGGTATTTTATGACATCATTAGTTTATACACAGTGAACGAAAATTAACTAATCTAGGAATATCAATGGGAATAGTAGCAAAGCAAACAATAATATTTGCAAAGGTAAACTAAATAACAGAAAATTGTGCGAAATACTTATAATCAAATGGAAATAGTTGATCACAATAATACTCCGTAAATATTACTTTAATTCTATGAGCTGATGCAGAATAATCCCATCAGCAACATTTCAACACCTAAAACTAGAGCGTTTGCTTAGACAAAAATGTTGATAATGGTTTCTTAGTTGATAATTTTTAATGTTAGATAAAGTTATGTTGAGCCAAAGAGCTTACAATTGGAATTCTTCTGATCTCAATGCTTGAAAAGCTTACGTCTTATATCTCACTACGCCCCGAATGTTTACCGCCGTCTTCCTGCTTAGTTCAGAGTATAAACCGGTCCCAATGAAATAATACATATCTCGGAATTGCCCGCTGTTTACGAAGTCATTTTCTGGATTACAGCTGGATGGACTTTCCCAGATTTGTTTGTTTTCTATTCATCTATTTACATGTTAATTAGAAAAAGAAAAGATAATGTTTATCAGGTAGCGAAAATTGGTGTACTATTTAACTACACTTTTAATTAATTATATATCTGTAATTGTTTTTTTCAAATGTAGTTTACAAACAATTTCAATTTTTGTTTCCTACAGCTAGGCGCAGTACTATCATCTAAATTATACATAAAACTTCTTAAACGCACGTTCAGGTATCGTTTTTTAATATTTTATTAAATGAGTAATGTTAAACTAATCACAAAATAATAAAATGCGACACAATTGTTTTTATTTATGTTGACAGAATTTTGTTGAATTATGCTGATTGCTCTGGGTCCCCAACACTGCACCCAACCTAAGGATAACTATTTGGTATAATTTTATTCTAGTTCAAAATGGCAAGCAAACATCACCCGAAGTCCGAAGTTCAACAGCAGAATGGTAAATTGAGAACTTTTTCAATGTATTTACGAATTTATTTATGAACTTTGTACTTTATTAGATTATAACAATATTGATGTGTTGATTTTTATTACCCAGGATACCCAGAAAATAATTAGTTGAAATCAACTGAGAACCATAACAGAATTGAAGGGTGGTGTAAAATGTAAACCTAAGTAAGTGCATAGAGTTTTAAGCCAACTACGCAAAAGTTTCAAGCTGAATTTAAAGGCGTCCCGAATCATATGGATAGGGTTTATTTAATGAAATGTGTTAAGCGATTGACACCTGAAGGTAAAAACTGAAAAACAATTGACTGGTCTATATCTCTGTTGGGAACACTACTTTATGTGATTTATTATACATTAAAATCATTTCAGATGTAAAACTAGCATTCATGTCCTGAAGTGTGCGCTAAAAGCTGTACCAGATAACTCGTGTTCATAAACCCTAACACATTTAATTATATCAACCCAGTCCATGTGATTTCACCATTTATGCAAACGCATTTAAATACAAGCAAAATGTTTCACGTTACACCCAGAATTGCCACTTTTGCGCTACGATCCAAGCCGCACCAGTTGCTCCCAAAACTTTGAGGGTACCGCACCGAACCAGTTCCACAAAATGCCCAGCCTTTATTTCCGATGGGGTTTGTCAAAAAAGTTTGAGCGATCCCAAGGAGTATAAACATAAAAGACGATTTTGTCCCCTATAAATATTTATGAAAAACATGCCATTGAGATATCAAAGTCTTCTTGTGCAAATCGTACAGCCCCGAACGCAGGATGTTAGAAACATGTCCTTGTCCTTCTTACTTTCACTTTCATTGCATAGCTCTTTTGTACTACTTTAGTTTACACCATACTTATAAAAAGTAAACATTTTACAAACTGCTCGCACTCCCATATGCCATTAAGTTCAATTCAGGTATGCTTATTTTAGAAATAACGGAAATTTGTTTTGTACTCTTAATGTTTTTATTGAGTTGTAATCTGCATTGAACATTTGTCCCTAAACCATAATCAAACCGGTATCTCAAAAAATATTTGAGCGAAAGGCACATTATTAAGAAAAATTTGAGGGAAGAGAACCAGGTGCGGTTTGGGTTCGGCTTGCTAAAATTATTATTAGACAGCTATATACAGGGATAATATTTGCGTTTAAACGGTAACCGAGCAATGCCATAAGGTTAAGGTTTTCTTTTTTTAGGAATAGAAGGCAAAAAAGTGCACATACACTACTGAATATTCCTTTTTGGAAATTATCTGAAGTTGTTCAAAATTAATAGAAATATGCTATGAGTTTATTGTGAATTTTTTTAACAACAAAATTTTTGTTTCTCAATATTATTCAGATTTTAAATGCTGAGCTTTGAGCAATGCCATTCCATGATTCTTTTTGACTTAGAAAAGTGAAAAAAGATTATTTCTATTTAGAGATACTTTTTGGGTCCGAAAGTTACACAGACAGATTTAACAGGGAAATGTTTCACTCGTAGGAAAATATTTTTGTAATAATAATAATGGGAATAATGCAATTACTGTTTTTATTAATATTTCACGAATAAATGTTTTAGCGGTGACTCCAGTTGGAACACAAGCCATTCCAAGACACGTAGACTGCCTTTGAAAACTCATCTACTTCAAAACTAGTAATATTAATACATGCTAGCAACATTTTTCTTACCATAAAATCCACGAAATGAAAAACGAAATATTATTTAAAAAGCAATCATACTGAAAATTCTTTAAAGGTAATCAAAAAACGTACTGTCATCATACTAACAAATTAACAACACAATATATTTAAACTATTTTTACTTACGTTTCATTTAGCGTTAACGTTAAGTTATTGGAATGATTTGAAATGATTTTGTATTTGCAGGTGCAATTTGTTTGCCATGTCTTGTTCAACATTTCAAAAAGAGTTTTGCACAATGCAGCAACTTTCCAACTCGGAATTAATTGACGCTACATGGGATTATTGAACGTTCCTCATTCGAACGAAAACCAAATTGATACTGGTTCGAAATATCGAACCAATAATCAAATCAAAGAAGCTAAACATGTGTTGTGTTAGTTATTTTCATGGTTAGCTGAATGCACCATAGAAATTTAGTATTTACAGTACTAATTTTCTTGTAGACTTTCTCTTCTTTAGTTGTCTATAAAAATGATAATTTAGAACTAAAATAGAATAAAACTACCTTAAATAGTTTTATTATATTTGAGTTCTAAATCCGTTTGTCGTCCTTCAGTGCGTTTAGTTACGGTTGTATTTATATATCGATGAAAGATAACATCCATTTGAGGTTCTTGTTTCTTTGTAGCTGTATAGGTATTCGATGGATGTAGCACTAGGTTTATGATGCTGTGGGTATGAACACGTGGTAGTTTGTTCGTTATGCACTGACCGTCGGTTGCTTCAAAGATTGCGATTTTAAGATGTATGTTACAGGTTTATAGGTTACAATATTACTTCGAATAAGATAGACGGAAGGAAAGTGGTTAAATCTTCCAAAAGTAAACGTTTTCAAAAAATAGTGTTGTGGCATGGCACTTGAATGCTAATAGAAACATTATTTATAGCTTTTGTCGATGTCCTAAGAAATTGGCCATAAGCTCACGCTGTCCAGAAAGCTTTTCCAAAAACTTTTCCTTAACCCTTCGGAAAGAAGTCAATTTTAAAACTTAAATCTGTAAAATATATGTTTATTTTTGATAGAAAAATTAACTTATATTACATACAAATATATACAAATAAACATAAGTATCATATAAATTATTAAAAAAACAACCAATTGGATTGGAAACCATAGGGTTTCGCAGATACATGATGTTTATTGATACAGCCTACACGGGTTGTTTAAACGCGGAGTTCTTTCTCTAAAGTTCTTGATTTTTTAATAAACCCAACAGACATAATAGACTTTAGTTCTATTAAAAAAGTGAAAAAGAGTGTAACCTCTTGATGGAATCTGATATGTCACATAGAATTTATATGCTTCAGTATATGTAATTTCTCCTTTAATAATGATGTAGGTAGCCCTTAAATGTACCTAATCTAGGGGATGAATATATATTCTATTGGTGGATGTACTGCTGATAGGAGCTAGATGCGAAGATTATGCAAATCGTATTACGGTACTCACACTAAATATATATACTTGAATGTCGAAATAATAATTAACAACAAATTGAATATAATGAAAAAGGGACAACACAATGCTACTATAATGCGTTAAATACACAAAAGAAATTACTACGGCAATAGTAGTTGCTATGGATGTGTGCGTAGAGTACGCTGAAGATACTAATTAAATTAGCCTTAGGCACAAAGTGGTCGAATTTATGAAGAAAGTGTACAATAACATTTGCTGACAAGGATAGAATAGAATAGCTTCGTCTAGTTATTGAATCGTAGGAAGAGATAGTGGTGTAGTTACTTCGGCATACCTTTCAGTAGTTTAGACAGGAACAACCAGAAAAAGATTCAAATTACTTAGGTTGAACACAAAGGAATTATGTTTGCGTAGGGCAATACGGTTACTTCAGGTCAAGCTCAAACAAGCGAAATGTATTAACTAAATATAAACAAAAAACATTAGCATATACTTCATAACATAATTACTTACGTAGTTAGCTTTGCATTGATATTTACCGTTACTTGATTTGAACTTATGGATTGTATGTACTGTTTTATATTATATAAAGTTGGTTTTGACCCGACTTTATATTTCGAAGTCTTTCATTCCGGTTGGTAATGTGGTCCTGTTCAGAAGACTTAATGTTAAATAAGAGCAGAGAGATGGAGTCTTGAAGGAAAGATGAGTTTATTCAAGCCCAATTGTGAGGAGATTACAGTACGTTTATATACTAAACATTAGGTACTTAAATTAGGTACTTAATCTGGTCTTAACTAGTTTAGGTGAGCTACCAACTAGGCGTTGGCTGGACAAAGTGGTTGCATAACTAGGTGTGGTCGCTTTAGGTTTTTATTAGCGTGACTATTACATGAAGATGCAATTATGTTTTGCAGGTGAATCTGCTAAGACGCAATAATCTTCTATGTTCTAGAATACTAATTACAAAATATTGCGCAGCAAATATTGTAGTGGAAAAACCTAAGGACGTACCTGAAACGTACTTAAAACAGTCTTCTCTTTAAGGAAGCTATTTTGTCTTCAAAATACATATTAATTTTAAACGAGAAAGAAATAAGAAAATTTCAAGTTAAATTTTTTTAAAACTAAGTTACTAAGCCTTTTTCAATAATTATTACAATAATCAATACAATTATACTTAGTAAATACATTAATTAATATAAGCCAGTTATAATGATTTCAATTAGTTACCTTATTGTATGAGGTTCAATTATTGGTTAACATACCAATAAACATGTCAATCGCAAATGACAAAATGGATTACAATGGTGCATTTCTCTGTGCCCAAAATATATTTAATCCATGGTAAAGTGATACCGCAGCACCTACTTTTACCTATACATGAGAGCAAACTCCGTTGCCTCTAAAACCTCTATTGCAATTCACATTATATTTAGTCAAGGCGATAATTAGATTTTATACTAAGTTACATTATCTAATGAAAAATATGTGACCTAAAATTATGTTTCTAAAAAGTAATTAAACATGACAATTCTCTTAATGTCAGAAACGTCATATAGCTTAAGGACAAAATTTTGTTAAAAACTTAGCTTAAAATAATTCTTGTAAAATTTAAGAAAATCAAAATATATACCATCTGTTAATTCAATCATTTTTTAGTGTCCGTATTCCTTGCCAGGGAAGTGAAAATATTTATAATTAGAAAGCTTATTTATGTTTCGAAGTAATTGTTTGAACAATTACCTAAAATTAACTTAAATTGAAAGTAAAGGAAATTAGAAAAATCATTATGAAATTTTTATAGAAAGATAACTCCTGGAGTTATTGCGATTACACTTTGAGAACAATAAAGTAGTATTGAGTTATCTGTTTGTCAACTTAGTGATTTAGTAAAGCTAACTTAACTGACATTGTTCTTTGGAAAGCAATAATCTACAGAGATTGAGTATTGGTCTTACTCGACTCTGAGAAAACAATGTAACCATTTATAAAAAGGTGTAGGTTTAACTATAACACCTCTACAGGTGTAGAGAATAATATGTCCTTAATGATTAGTGTAAACTAAAATCTTTTAATTTTTGTAATTTTTCTAATTAACATTAAAACATGTTAATTTCTGTCTCCAAGTATTAATTTAACTTGAAGATCTTACTACTTTTCTCCCGCAGGGTACTTCATAGTTATATGCCTCACCTTCTCCTTTAGGTGGCATATAGGCAACCTAGCATATCTCTGTATTTTACATTTTCTATTCTTTGAAAGTGGAAGAGCAACTATTTCATCTATTATTTTCTTTATTTCAATTATAATGCCAAGGTTTTTCAAGCCAAGGCTAACCGTAGCCTCTGTTAGGAGGTCCTACTCTACGATTACTAAAGACATGGGGCTGGCCAGTTACACAACTATCCAAATTCTCTCTTTACCAATACAATTATATTCTTGTCTAACAGTACACTAGACAGGTATAAAATACTTTAATTGGAAAACTTAAGAGTTTGCAAAAATATTTTTGCAACTTGGATTGTGTACTGTGTTTGATCGAACAGAGGTCTGTGGCCAAAACACAACGTACACAATTTCAAATAAAATATATACTGTTACAATACTTGAATTGGATTAATGAAAAATATATTTATGTTTAGGTATTTGCAAAAATGCCACGTACCGAGAGTAGGGAGATGTTTTTGCAAATATGAAAGTTATTTACTTTACTTTTTACCAAAGTGTAGCAGAATGGCCCGAGGTAATCTTGGCGTACACTTGTCACATAGAATTTATATGCCTCAGTCTTTCCTTTAATAATGATGTAGGCAGCGCTTAAATGTGCCTAATCTAGGGGATGAATATATATTCTATTGGTGGATGAACTGCTGATGAGAGCTAGATGCGGAGATTGTGCAAATCATATTATGGTACTCAGAAACCGTGTGAGTTTATTTTCGTATACAGGAATGCTCACACTAAATATTGATACTTGAATGTCGAAATAATAATTAACAACAAATTGAATATAATGAAAAAGGGACCACGAAATGTATACCAAAATTCCGAATCAAGTCTTATCATTAAGTCTGGAGCGTCTTATTACAGCACACTTTAAGACATTAACCAAGAAAAAGCGAGGTAAAGCTATAAAACACATGACTCCTCCGATGTTCCAATCCACCAGTCTCTGATTTCTAACGTGGTTTTTTTAACGTTAGTAGAAGGGACTATCTTACTTCATTTCTTTACCAAGGAATATTGCCTATACAATATTCCATCTCACAGATAGTGTAATAACTTTTGTAAATTTTATTGAACCATGTTGTACCGTACTACTTTTGTAGTTTGGTAGGTCAACTGCGTAAGATTTCTTTAATTAGTTTTTATGAAAATGATATATTTATTTGGATTGTCTTACCACGCTTTGAGATTCATTTTAGTGTCATATTCAACGTTTTGTTGAATAATTTCAAATGAATAAAGTTTACATTACTTTAAGTACAAAGAAATTTTAGTGAGAAATGGTGCAAATTAGAATGACTTTATTGGATTGGAGTTGATTAGAATGAAAATTAGAAATGTTGCAAATGTTAATCGTAATGTCAAGCCTGAATAGTCCGCTTGCATTGTACAAAACTGTACTCGTTTTTATTCGTTTAGAAGAAGAATTCAGTCTTACCTATATTTGACATATATATTTTCAAATGATATCTGCCATGACAGATTCCTAATGAAACAAATTGGACGATATGGATATTCTTTCATTTTACGCTACTAATACGGATCCAAATGTCTCCGATTTGGTCTTCGAGTATGTTTGTATATCCATTGGATATTTCAAATCCTTTCTCAGAAATATACTCAGGGAAACTAACCTTGTTCCACCTTGTTATTGTTGTTGAACCAATAGTTATGATTTGGTGATTGTAGCACAGTTCAGCATTCAATTTAAAAGTATGTGGAGCTATCAATGACAATTTGGCACCTTTCTGAAAAACTAACCAGCACCTTTGGGAATTAATGATCACAGGGTGTAGCACACTTCCGAAGTAGAGCAACGATGATTATGATTATCTTTTTCTAGAACTAAAGAGAGGCTCAATAATGATATTAAAAAATATTTGGTTTTAAAAAGTGTAAATGCGGTAAACTATGTCGATTTAATTTTATTTGTCTTTTTTAGTATATATTTAAAATATGTAATTTGTATATTAAGCGGTAAATTGTGTAACATATGTGATACCTAGCCCATTACATGTAATAATTGACGTTGTTGTCAATTTAAAGAATGTTTAATTTAAGTTAATTCTGTAAGATTAATATTCACAACTTAATAACTCAGGTTGTATGAGGTATTGGCAAATAAAGTATATTAATAATGTAAGCTTATTTTTCTTATTATTGTTTCTGACTAGTATTTTTTACAGTTCAAAAATTATTAAATGTCAAACTTCACTTGTAAATTGAAGATGCTTTAAATCCCTGTTTTGAACAACATTTAAAAAAGTCCTTGCACTTTGCGCCAAGATGTTTGTTTTATTATTTGATTTGATTTTACAATCGCAATCGGATGCAATTTAAAGGACATAAGAGAACAAAAAATAGTTTCATAAATATTGTTTGTTAAAGTTATAATTGGATGGAATCACAGACTGATCTTCAACCCATGAATACATTTAAAAGTATTGACAACGCTTTTGCCACATTCAATGAAAGGTAAGAAATTAAAAATATCATCTGCAAATTACAAATCATTAGTTTCTAAAATGGAGCTGTCAATCTACATACCTCCAATGAATCTTCCGAACATGGTAGAGAACATGTACATAGTATCACATCCAAGCTTACGCAAAAGCAACGCGGAAATTATACTTCAGTTTGCAATTCAATCGTAGACTAGAATGGAAATCATAGAGTAAAACACAAATATTTAAAATGGATTATCAATCAGATTGAGTTTCCAAAATTGCAAAATCAAAAATTTTAGTTAAGAATTGGAATAAAACCTTATCATCATTTTCTCACCAAAAAGTCTATTTTATAATTGAGGAGTTTAGTTTTTTAATTTTATTAGTGGAAAATATACAATTACAATGCAGTAATTTTTAACATTAACGAATTTGCACTTTCCATTAATTCTTTTCCGTTCATGTTAATAATAAATTTTTCTTGTATTAAAAAACTAATATTCCAATGTCGAAATAACGTCACATGGCTGCCTTAGTTCGGTGTAAACTTTATGAAAAAGTGGCACATGTAAACGATCTTATCCATTTTAAATCTCAGAGGTTGTAAAAATGTACCATAATTTTTAATGCAGTTCAATAACTAGTGATGATACTGTCAGTTTGAGCTTCAGTACTTAAATAATTACTGACTTTCACAACAAAAGAATCGAATTTCTTATTACTAAATACGTCATGTAAAAACGGCTAGATAAATAGATATTTTGGTAAATGGAACGTGTCGAAGTTGGTGAGCATTTATAATTTTCATTTATAAATCGGCCAAATCTATTATTTAGCAATTAGCCTTCAAACAGTTTAAAAGGATATTTAAAAAATATGGATTATTTATTCTCATTGCAAAGATACAAATACTTTTGTATAAAACCAATAAAGGTTAGGGTTTATATTGGGGTGCTGTGGCACCTCATAGAATTTTTATTGCTTATTATACGCAGAATTCTTAATTTTTTATTTGTTACCGAACTGGTAATGTGTTCTTCGTAACTCATCATGACGTGAACTGTCTGGAAGTACGCCATCTGAATTACAATACTGATGAAAATGCGCATTCTATGATGTAATTTTTTGCAAATAACTAATGGTTGTAAGAATAAAGGAAAGATTAGTATTCTAAATATGCTGAATAATAGTTATAAAGGAAATAAAAATGTCGTAATAGCTCATAAGGCGTCAAAACAATTAGCAAGGCAATTAACATGAATATAAATATAGGAATTATTGGTTATTTCTCACTCGTTTTTTTGTGATTATAAGCATACGATTAAAATGCAACTGTAAAATAGTTGGTATGCTTTATTTGATTGGAAACACCGACCAGCTCAACGCTGTTCTCTCCTAGGAGTCACAATAATTCATATAAACTACACTTTATCTAATCACTGCATCAGTGATTATCTAAATAATTCAAAATTCGTAAACATAATTTTCATCTCTTAACTTAACAAACAATGGCATTAAAAAGTTTTATTTCGGTAAGTGAATTTAAATTTTATAATGTCAATAAGCAATTTTTAGTTTAGAGTTCAGAAAAAACAATTTATTTTGTAGAAAACAAAGTTTTCAAATTGAATGCATAAATTTGATCACAGTTGCCATCATATTTTCATTGAATTATATAACCTTAAATAATTCGTGATTTTCATTAGCCATCAAAAGTAGAAAAAAAGGCGCATTGGAATTTGGCTAACTTTGAATATTACTTTTAAAATGTACAGCTGGCGTTAGTAGCTGTCTTAATTCAACTCTCAAGAGTACAACTTACTAGAGGTTTTCCATTCGAAAGTATTGGAAAGATAAGGGATCGGAGTTCACTCAGAGACGCTACTGAACAACAGACAGTACAGGGTTCAACTGGGAAAACCATCCCAATAAAGAGTTCACCCGGAAAAGCTATCCCAGCAAAGAATACATCAGGAGGAGCTATCCCAGCAAAGAGTACACCAGGGGGGACAATCCCTGCACACGGTACACCTGGAGAAGCTATCCCAGTACAGAGTTCACCCGGAGGAGCTATTCCAGCACATGTTTCACCCGGAGGAGCTATTCCAGCACATGTTTCACCCGGAGGAGCTATCGCAGCACAGAGTTCAACAGGAGGGGCTATCCTAGCACAGAGTTCAACAGGAGGGGCTATCCCAGCACATTGTTCAAACGGATGGGCTATCCCAGCACATGATTTACCTGGAGAAGCTATTCCAGCACATGATTTACCTGGAGAAGCTATTCCAGCACATGATTTACCTGGAGAAGCTGTTCCAGCACATGATTTACCTGGAGAAGCTATTCCAGCACATGATTTACCTGGAGAAGCTATCCCAGCACAAGGTTCACCCGGAGGAGCTATCCCAGCACAAAACTCATCCAAAGAAGTTCTTCATGCACAGGTTTCTCCCGGAAGAGCCATCCAAGGTCGCGGTATACCAGCCGACGGTAATGGAGGGCTGGGTTTTCCCGCAGAAGCAAATGGATCATTAAGTATACCCGCAAGACCAAATGGATCATTAGGTATACCTCCAAGACCAAATGAATCACTGGGCTCACCCCCAGGTGTTAATGGGTCACTAGGTCTACCAACAGGAGCTAATAGATTACAAAGTATACCCGCAAAAGATGCAGCATCATTGGACATAATAGGAGGAGTTAATAAAAAACTACTCAT
This sequence comes from Yoshiicerus persimilis, assembly GCA_020352615.2. NCBI lineage: Eukaryota > Metazoa > Arthropoda > Collembola > Entomobryomorpha > Tomoceridae > Yoshiicerus > Yoshiicerus persimilis. Next base: position 5,210 of record JABJWA020000296.1, on the reverse strand, counting down.
ACCAGGAGGAGCTAATGAAGGACTGTCCAAACTAGAAGGAGCTAATGCAAGACTACCGACCCTCGGAGGAGCTAATGGAGGATTACCGACCCTTGCAGAAGCTAATGGAGGACTACCTACCCTCGGAGGAGCTATTGGAAAACTGCCGACCCTCGGAGGAGCTATTGGAGGACTGCCGACCCTCGGAGGAGCTATTGGAGGACTGCCGACCCTCGGAGGAGCTAACGGAGGACAGCCAATACTAGGAGCACCTATTTTAGGACTGTCCATGCTAGGAGGAGCAATGTTGTTACTGCCCATTCTAGGGGGAGCTACTTTAATACTGCCCATATTAGCAGGAGCTACTTTAGGACTCCCCACACTGGGAGCTTTTAATGGAGGACTGCCAATGCTAGGGGGAACTAATGGAGTACTTTCCATATTAGGAGGAGCTAATGGAGGATTGCCCATATTAGGAGCAAGTGGAGGACTGCCTATACTAGGAGGAGCTAGTGGAGGATTGCCAATACTAGGAGTAGTTAATGGAGGACTGCCCATATTAGGAGGAGCTAATGGAGGACTGCCCATATTAGGAGGAGCTAATGGAGGACTGCCCATATTAGGAGGAGCTAATGGAGGACTGCCCATTTTAGGAGGAGCTGATGGAGGACTGCCCATTTTAGGAGGAGCTAATGGAGGACTGCCAATACTAGGAGGAGCTAATGGGGGATTGCCCATTCTAGGGGGGGCTAATGGGGGATTGCCCATACTAGGGGGAGTTAATGTGGGATTGCCCATACTAGGAGGAGCTAATGGATCACTCCCAATACTAGGAGGAACTAATGGGGGATTGCCCATACTAGGAGGAGCTAATGGATCACTTCCGATACTAGGAGGAGCTAATGGATCACTTCCAATACTAGGAGGAGCTAATGGATCACTTCCAATACTAGGAAGAGCTAATGGATCACTTCCAATACTAGGAGGAGGTAATGGAGGACTCCCCATACTAGGAGGATCTAATGGATCACTTCCGATACTAGGAGGAGGTAATGGAGGATTGCCCATACTGGGGGGAGGTAATGGAGGATTGCCCATACTAGGAGGAGGTAATGGAGGACTGCCCATACTAGGAGGAGGTAATGGAGGACTGCCCATACTAGGAGGAGGTAATGGAGGACTGCCCATACTAGGAGGAGGTAATGAAGGACTGCCCATACTAGGAGGAAGTAATGGAGGACTGGTTATACCAGGAGGAGCTATTTTAGCACTGTCCATACTAGGAGGAGTAATTTTATTACTTCCCGTATTAGGGGGCGCTATTTTAACACTGCCCATATTAACAGGAGCTACTTTAGGATTACCCATACTAGGAGGAGCTAATGGAGGATTGTCCATATTAGGAGGAGCTAATGAAGGATTGCCCATATTAGGAGGAGCTAATGGAGGATTGCCCATATTAGGAGGAGCTAATAGAGGATTGCCCATATTAGGAGGAGCTAATGGAGGATTGCCCATATTAGGAGGAGCTAATGGGGGACTACCCATACTAGGAGGTAGTAATGGATCATTGAGTTTACCCACAGGAGGTAATGTATCACTGGGTTTAACCGCAGGAGTTAAAGGATCGCTGGGTTTACCCACAGGAGGTAACGGATCACTGGGTTTACCTTCAGGAGCTAATAGAGCGCTGGGTTTTCCTCCAGGAGCTGATGGATCAATGAATTTTCCCCCACAAGCTAATGGATCACTAGGTTAACTCCCCAACAAACCACGAACAGAAAAATTATGAGCACTTTACGTATTCTACGTAGTTTTTGCGTATCGAGCACATAAGCTAATCTAATATTCGTAGTGTTGATACTACTTCTGTTCTTGGAAACTACAATACCGAAAATGACAATAAAAGGGCATACTTTTTAGGTATTTTGGCGCATTTTAATATGTTAAACTACGTAAGTCATATATAATGTTAAAGTGTTTTCAGTTATATCCAATCCAATTAACTTCAATCGTTTGATTTGAATCAATTAAAAACATTTGATTCCATGTCTTGGGTTCTACAGATAGTTCTGTGTAGTATTGTGGCAATGTTTTAATATTCTGTTTACTATTTAGCATACGCTAAGCAAAAAAATTAATTCTCAAAAAGAATTACAAAAAAATCGACAAATCAAGAAGCGATCTGAAATGGACATTATTTTTGACGTGGTACTGTACCCAAATGCAATTCATGCACTAAATTTCTTTATAAAATATGCAGATACATTTACTGAAACGAAAAACTTGTCCAGAGCGTTTGCGAGAATTATAAGGAGGGTACTGTTTTTTATCATCAGTTTGATAAGCGTTTCTCTTGCAATGTAGCAAAGGAGCTTTTCAATTCAATTTCCTTTCAAATGAGCTTGCAAGTTTTTTTCCTTTTTGTCTCATTCTTTTTTACTATTTTGCCGGTTTTATACTGATTTTCATTTCAAATTATATCTTATATAAATAATAACCGTAATAATAAGAGTGAGACAACGGTAAAAAAATTATTGGGTTTCAGTATAAAGCCTGTATACCAGTATACCCATCATCAGTAGAAACGCCTTGAGTTGTTCTAAGAATTTTATTTGAGTACAGTGGATGTTTCACACGATAATATTGTTTGGTAAAGGGTAGTACAATTCCTTGCGTGACATTTAGTAGAATTTCGGTTTAGACAAATAGAAGTTTCTACGCTTTTGTTCTACAGAAAAGTCGGTTTTCTGTAGTCATGAATTATTCAATGGTCTGCATCTAAGCTACAAGAAAAGAAACAACACAGTAGGAGAATATACATGAAGAATCTGATACATGTTTAGTAACGTCGCAGAAAGTTCCACTTCCTGCATAAATTAAGTTTTAAGTAAATAAGAAAACACGCCAGAAATGGGGAGACTCTGGAGTTGTCCAATGGCTATGCTTAATATACAAATTGGGTTTACTTCGCAACTATGACATTTGACATTGTCTGTTTGAACTTACGTCTTACAGAATATTATATCACAAGCCTTCTCTCAAAAACTGTCTGCTATTCAAATATCTGTTCTACTCTGCCTTTACTCCTAAACATTGAAGAATATAATTACTATCCAAAATCTAGCTCCAGATACATAGATTCGGATAAGTCTGTCAAAATTAATATAATAACCGTCGGAAAAACAAGTTTGCACGTTATAATCAATGTTGAACATTCTCATCTGAAAGCTTAAACCAGATTCCCAGAACCTATTTCGAGATTAATTAGTACGCTCTTAAAAGTTATCAATTGAGTATTGGATCCCTGGCCCTTTCACAGACAGACTGGCAAAACTAAATCGTACTTAATATTCCTCTAGAACTATTAAAACTTGATATTTCAGAAGACCAAAGAAAAGAACCTTGAAAATCCGCCAATTTGTTTAATTTCTGTTGTCATGAACTTCAATACAATGACGACAATGACTATACCACCTTTATTCGTAATTTTGAAAATTTTTTTTCAGAAATTCTTTCTGTATTCTAACATTCTAAGATAAAATTACAGTTACTATGGTGTCACATGCACAATACATCCCTATTATTTTACTCGGTTCTTATTTCTTCACTACAGAATGTCAAAATCTGCCCTCACCACTTGCAAATTATGATATTTGCATTATTCTGTATGATAATAATTCGGCGGATTATGTCTTTGAAAAAATTGTATTCTCACCACGAACCATTTTTGTTGACCTAACTGTTAATTATACGAAATGGAAAGCTAATTACAAAGGAAGGTGGGATTACCCAAGTTCATTGTCTAATACAAATGGGAATATCCTAACAGTGGTAGTGGAACCACCTGAGGAGGAAATTCAATATGTTCCATTTTCCCCAGCTGTGTTTGGTCGCGAAGTAAATCGAATCAACGAAATGTCTTTAATAATTAGCACAAAGAATCACTTTGATAAAATCAAAGACAATTTCGTGAACCTACTGAAAAGGGAATTGACTACTGCAGTTTATTTTATGGTCATCAATTCCAAGGACGACGTTGAAGTACTGACAGTGTCAATGTTCACCAAAGAGTTTGCAAAGATTGATATCACAACATTCAAAGAACAACAGGGTGGAGTCACAAGAAAAGGTTTACACAGAAATCTACATGAAATACGTATTCTTGCTGTGGTACGCAGAGCGATTAGACGGAAATGTGCTTCGTCCCCATACGTTCCCATTAACAAAAGAAAACTGGAAGAATGCGCTGAGATAGATGTACAGTATCCACTCTTGGAAGTAATGGCTGACTATTTAAATTTCACGCCTGTCTACGCACTTTTCTCTGATAGGTACGCTTCAAAACACTTTTGCGGTTGGATGAAGTCGGAGAAGTATAACGTAGTTCACTTTGTGTACATCCGTACAGGCGTTCCACATTTAACATATCCTATAAAAAAAGATTCCTGTACTGTGTAGAGAAAGAGACGTACCACGATAAGCCACTATCTATCTGGTTGGATATAATGGACGTGAGTACGTGGCTATTATTGCTAATCTGTTGTCTTTTAGGCAATGCATTAATATTTCGATTCTCAAAGCAAAAACTGACATTTGAATCTATTAGTAACTTCTTCCTTTCCGCCATTGCCATTCTTCTCAGACAAAACCACAACCAAAGGAAACTCCTCCTTTACGCAATTCTGTGCTTGGTGTTGCCAATTCTTTTAGCTCACTACGAAACTTATATCACAACTGAAGTTGTGGCTCCTATGGATAAAAAGATAATGAACAATTTCAAAGAACTCATTCTTAATGACTATAAAATAGTTTCCATCATTGGATATATGTATAGACTATCCCAAAGTGGTGGCTATTCTGAAGTGCGTCCTTATTTCGCACAATATGGAATTAAGGACAAAATAAACTCAAGTGTATATTTCTATGATAGTGGTGTGACTAATGTGACTGAGTATGATGATATAAGAGTATCGAGTTTGTCAAACACGAAACTTAAACTCTTTTTTGATCATTACGGGGAAAGAAACTTTTATAATATACAAAAAGGTCTTCCCTTATTGAAATGCTTCAGAACAAAATAGCATGCAAATCCTGAACCCCATTCGTGGATGTTTCGTAATTGTTTTCGGCATGAAGTTCGGAATGTTGTCCAAAAACTGAATGAAATAGGACTACTCGACCTTTGGCGACGACTTGCAAAATTCAGACCTTATGTAACGAGATTCTTC
>JABJWA020000295.1:0-20972 GCA_020352615.2 Yoshiicerus persimilis | reverse complement strand
CCTCAAATGGATCGTCCAGATGCACAGTTCTCCAGGTTTAATTACAACCCCTTCTCCAGGGTAAAAGAGAGTTCCAGAGTCCAACTCAATTGTTCCGCCGCACTGGCCATTTCTAATTTCTGAAGACTCAATTCCATCTGAGCCTGCGAAGTCAGTCAACAGAAATAGTTGTTTTCGTTTCTAAACGGACATAATTGAATAATTTGTAGCTTAGAGTTAGTTTTCCATACCTGTGAGTTCGTAGTGGCCATTCAGAGTGGTAGCCTCAATTTGTGATGCTATTACTCCTAGGAGAAATGCCAAATTGTAAATGCATTTGGACATTTTCGGAATTGCAATATCAATTCGTTTAAATTATTTGGGAAAACATTTTTGGTCTTTTTAGTGCAACGGGTGTGCTCCCAATGGCATTTCGGTGCTGATCGTCCTGTATATATATGTGAAGTCTTCTTTATTTCTGAAGTACTTTATTAATAACAGTCATGCTGTGGGTTTAACCAACTTTCTGCTTAAATACTCGTTTGACAAAGGTAATTATGTACACAGATACCAATAACTCAATGAGGTTTCTATGCAATCCTCATTTTCCACTACATTATTATACTTTCGCTTATCTTGACAACAAATGTAAAATTCTAAGTGGCAGATAATAAAAAGTTGATTTGTTAAACGTGTACTTCGGCGTGTGATCAGTGCATTTATTTGGTAAAGCATACGATAACAAATATTATTAGTGTAGTTTATTTTTAAGATATCAAACGGCTTACTTATTTCATTTCTTCATAATCGAAAGGCAATGTTAGATGCAAGATACCATTGCAGAGTTTCATAGTAAATAATAAAAGTGTATTTGAGGGTTCGTCTATGCTACAAATACCGATTGAATATTGTTCACCTTTAATAACAAACGATGTAATATGCAATTGCCTTGTGATTACTTTTGCGGATTATAATCCTTCCAAAATAATCCTTCTCGGAGACTATTCTTCTGGTTATAACTTATAATCCACGGCTACATTGCTGACTAGGCAGACATGCATACCATATAGAAATTACAATAGGATGGTTCAAGTAAAGTATTATTGATAACTTATTATTTTCACAACGAAAAGGTAACCCAAAGCAATCAAAACTTAGCTTTTACATTAATACAATATTAGTTATAGTATTAGTTTATTATGGGTTATTGATTATTTTCTAACGACCAAAGTCAAGAAGTATCCTCAAAGCAGTATAATTCTTTTGTCGACATGCCATTCAATTCTCTAACTGTAATACTCAGGCACTTCTTTTTTCTAGAGCTAAAATATAATACATTATTGTAGTCTTTCACATAGGTGAAAAAGTTCAGCCCAAAAGTTCGTTCGTTCGCTCATTTGAATGCTGAAGCGTTCGTTCGTTCGTTCAAAAACTTGAACGGCACCCGTTGAGCAGTTCGTTCAGTTCGCGAACTGAAGTTGAGCGAAGTTCGTTCGTTCGTTCAGTTCAGTTCGACGTTCAGCTCAAAAGCGTACCTCAAACCCTCAGAGATCAGATCGCACCGCTCAGCTGACTCCGTTCCGCTCGCAAATATCGGTACACAGAGTGCAAATGGCCATCAAGTTTAGTGTTCATTGCACAGATGAAGCACTAAGTTGCATTTTGACGGTTAAACTAACTGATTTCTGTTAAATGCAATGTGGTACCTTAAAATTTAGCTGTACAATGATCTGAACTGATGAACTGGTGATCCTAAGCAGTTCGTTAAGTTCGCTCTGAATTTTCCGCTCAGCTCGTTCGTTCAGTTCAACTGTCATGGCGGAAAGCTCTAATAGTTCGTTCGTTCAGTTCAAATGAACTAAACGAACGAACTGTTTTTCAGTTCTGAACGTGAACTTTTTCACCTATGATGCCAGCATGTTATATCAAGATGCCAGCATGTTATATCAAGATGCCAGCATGTTATATCAAGATGCCAGCATGTTATATCAAGATGCCAGCATGTTATATCAAGATGCCAGCATGTTATATCAAGATGCCAGCATGTTATATCAAGATGCCAGCATGTTATATCAAGATGCCAGCATGTTATATCAAGATGCCAGCATGTTATATCAAGATGCCAGCATGTTATATCAAGATGCCAGCATGTTATATCAAGATGCCAGCATGTTATATCAAGATGCCAGCATGTTATATCAAGATGCCAGCATTAAATATCAAGATGCCAGCATTAAATATCAAGATGCCAGCATTAAATATCAAGATGCCAGCATGTTATATCAAGATGCCAGCATGTTATATCAAGATGCCAGCATGTTATATCAAGATGCCAGCATGTTATATCAAGATGCCAGCATGTTATATCAAGATGCCAGCATGTTATATCAAGATGCCAGCATGTTATATCAAGATGCCAGCATGTTATATCAAGATGCCAGCATGTTATATCAAGATGCCAGCATGTTATATCAAGATGCCAGCATGTTATATCAAGATGCCAGCATGTTATATCAAGATGCCAGCATGTTATATCAAGATGCCAGCATGTTATATCAAGATGCCAGCATGTTATATCAAGATGCCAGCATGTTATATCAAGATGCCAGCATGTTATATCAAGATGCCAGCATGTTATATCAAGATGCCAGCATGTTATATCAAGATGCCAGCATGTTATATCAAGATGCCAGCATGTTATATCAAGATGCCAGCATGTTATATCAAGATGCCAGCATGTTATATCAAGATGCCAGCATGTTATATCAAGATGCCAGCATGTTATATCAAGATGCCAGCATGTTATATCAAGATGCCAGCATGTTATATCAAGATGCCAGCATGTTATATCAAGATGCCAGCATGTTATATCAAGATGCCAGCATGTTATATCAAGATGCCAGCATGTTATATCAAGATGCCAGCATGTTATATCAAGATGCCAGCATGTTATATCAAGATGCCAGCATGTTATATCAAGATGCCAGCATGTTATATCAAGATGCCAGCATGTTATATCAAGATGCCAGCATGTTATATCAAGATGCCAGCATGTTATATCAAGATGCCAGCATGTTATATCAAGATGCCAGCATGTTATATCAAGATGCCAGCATGTTATATCAAGATGCCAGCATGTTATATCAAGATGCCAGCATGTTATATCAAGATGCCAGCATGTTATATCAAGATGCCAGCATGTTATATCAAGATGCCAGCATGTTATATCAAGATGCCAGCATGTTATATCAAGATGCCAGCATGTTATATCAAGATGCCAGCATGTTATATCAAGATGCCAGCATGTTATATCAAGATGCCAGCATGTTATATCAAGATGCCAGCATGTTATATCAAGATGCCAGCATGTTATATCAAGATGCCAGCATGTTATATCAAGATGCCAGCATGTTATATCAAGATGCCAGCATGTTATATCAAGATGCCAGCATGTTATATCAAGATGCCAGCATGTTATATCAAGATGCCAGCATGTTATATCAAGATGCCAGCATGTTATATCAAGATGCCAGCATGTTATATCAAGATGCCAGCATGTTATATCAAGATGCCAGCATGTTATATCAAGATGCCAGCATGTTATATCAAGATGCCAGCATGTTATATCAAGATGCCAGCATGTTATATCAAGATGCCAGCATGTTATATCAAGATGCCAGCATGTTATATCAAGATGCCAGCATGTTATATCAAGATGCCAGCATGTTATATCAAGATGCCAGCATGTTATATCAAGATGCCAGCATGTTATATCAAGATGCCAGCATGTTATATCAAGATGCCAGCATGTTATATCAAGATGCCAGCATGTTATATCAAGATGCCAGCATGTTATATCAAGATGCCAGCATGTTATATCAAGATGCCAGCATGTTATATCAAGATGCCAGCATGTTATATCAAGATGCCAGCATGTTATATCAAGATGCCAGCATGTTATATCAAGATGCCAGCATGTTATATCAAGATGCCAGCATGTTATATCAAGATGCCAGCATGTTATATCAAGATGCCAGCATGTTATATCAAGATGCCAGCATGTTATATCAAGATGCCAGCATGTTATATCAAGATGCCAGCATGTTATATCAAGATGCCAGCATGTTATATCAAGATGCCAGCATGTTATATCAAGATGCCAGCATGTTATATCAAGATGCCAGCATGTTATATCAAGATGCCAGCATGTTATATCAAGATGCCAGCATGTTATATCAAGATGCCAGCATGTTATATCAAGATGCCAGCATGTTATATCAAGATGCCAGCATGTTATATCAAGATGCCAGCATGTTATATCAAGATGCCAGCATTTAATATCAAGATGCCAGCATTAAATATCAAGATGCCAGCATGTTATATCAAGATGCCAGCATGTTATATCAAGATGCCAGCATGTTATATCAAGATGCCAGCATGTTATATCAAGATGCCAGCATGTTATATCAAGATGCCAGCATGTTATATCAAGATGCCAGCATGTTATATCAAGATGCCAGCATGTTATATCAAGATGCCAGCATGTTATATCAAGATGCCAGCATGTTATATCAAGATGCCAGCATGTTATATCAAGATGCCAGCATGTAATATCAAGATGCCAGCATGTTATATCAAGATGCCAGCATGTTATATCAAGATGCCAGCATGTTATATCAAGATGCCAGCATGTTATATCAAGATTCCAGCATGTTATATCAAGATGCCAGCATGTTATATCAAGATGCCAGCATGTTATATCAAGATGCCAGCATGTTATATCAAGATGCCAGCATGTTATATCAAGATGCCAGCATGTTATATCAAGATGCCAGCATGTTATATCAAGATGCCAGCATGTTATATCAAGATGCCAGCATGTTATATCAAGATGCCAGCATGTTATATCAAGATGCCAGCATGTTATATCAAGATGCCAGCATGTTATATCAAGATGCCAGCATGTTATATCAAGATGCCAGCATGTTATATCAAGATGCCAGCATGTTATATCAAGATGCCAGCATGTTATATCAAGATGCCAGCATGTTATATCAAGATGCCAGCATGTTATATCAAGATGCCAGCATGTTATATCAAGATGCCAGCATGTTATATCAAGATGCCAGCATGTTATATCAAGATGCCAGCATGTTATATCAAGATGCCAGCATGTTATATCAAGATGCCAGCATGTTATATCAAGATGCCAGCATGTTATATCAAGATGCCAGCATGTTATATCAAGATGCCAGCATGTTATATCAAGATGCCAGCATGTAATATCAAGATGCCAGCATGTTATATCAAGATGCCAGCATGTTATATCAAGATGCCAGCATGTTATATCAAGATGCCAGCATGTTATATCAAGATGCCAGCATGTTATATCAAGATGCCAGCATGTTATATCAAGATGCCAGCATGTTATATCAAGATGCCAGCATGTTATATCAAGATGCCAGCATGTTATATCAAGATGCCAGCATGTTATATCAAGATGCCAGCATTTAATATCAAGATGCCAGCATGTTATATCAAGATGCCAGCATGTTATATCAAGATGCCAGCATGTTATATCAAGATGCCAGCATGTTATATCAAGATGCCAGCATGTTATATCAAGATGCCAGCATGTTATATCAAGATGCCAGCATGTTATATCAAGATGCCAGCATGTAATATCAAGATGCCAGCATGTTATATCAAGATGCCAGCATGTTATATCAAGATGCCAGCATGTTATATCAAGATGCCAGCATGTTAAATCAAGATGCCAGCATGTTATATCAAGATGCCAGCATGTTATATCAAGATGCCAGCATGTTATATCAAGATGCCAGCATGTTATATCAAGATGCCAGCATGTTATATCAAGATGCCAGCATGTTATATCAAGATGCCAGCATGTTATATCAAGATGCCAGCATGTTATATCAAGATGCCAGCATGTTATATCAAGATGCCAGCATGTTATATCAAGATGCCAGCATGTTATATCAAGATGCCAGCATGTTATATCAAGATGCCAGCATGTTATATCAAGATGCCAGCATGTTATATCAAGATGCCAGCATGTTATATCAAGATGCCAGCATGTTATATCAAGATGCCAGCATGTTATATCAAGATGCCAGCATGTTATATCAAGATGCCAGCATGTTATATCAAGATGCCAGCATGTTATATCAAGATGCCAGCATGTTATATCAAGATGCCAGCATGTTATATCAAGATGCCAGCATGTTATATCAAGATGCCAGCATGTTATATCAAGATGCCAGCATGTTATATCAAGATGCCAGCATGTTATATCAAGATGCCAGCATGTTATATCAAGATGCCAGCATGTTATATCAAGATGCCAGCATGTTATATCAAGATGCCAGCATGTTATATCAAGATGCCAGCATGTTATATCAAGATGCCAGCATGTTATATCAAGATGCCAGCATGTTATATCAAGATGCCAGCATGTTATATCAAGATGCCAGCATGTTATATCAAGATGCCAGCATGTTATATCAAGATGCCAGCATGTTATATCAAGATGCCAGCATGTTATATCAAGATGCCAGCATGTTATATCAAGATGCCAGCATGTTATATCAAGATGCCAGCATGTTATATCAAGATGCCAGCATGTTATATCAAGATGCCAGCATGTTATATCAAGATGCCAGCATGTTATATCAAGATGCCAGCATGTTATATCAAGATGCCAGCATGTTATATCAAGATGCCAGCATGTTATATCAAGATGCCAGCATGTTATATCAAGATGCCAGCATGTTATATCAAGATGCCAGCATGTTATATCAAGATGCCAGCATGTTATATCAAGATGCCAGCATGTTATATCAAGATGCCAGCATGTTATATCAAGATGCCAGCATGTTATATCAAGATGCCAGCATGTTATATCAAGATGCCAGCATGTTATATCAAGATGCCAGCATGTTATATCAAGATGCCAGCATGTTATATCAAGATGCCAGCATGTTATATCAAGATGCCAGCATGTTATATCAAGATGCCAGCATGTTATATCAAGATGCCAGCATGTTATATCAAGATGCCAGCATGTTATATCAAGATGCCAGCATGTTATATCAAGATGCCAGCATGTTATATCAAGATGCCAGCATGTTATATCAAGATGCCAGCATGTTATATCAAGATGCCAGCATGTTATATCAAGATGCCAGCATGTTATATCAAGATGCCAGCATGTTATATCAAGATGCCAGCATGTTATATCAAGATGCCAGCATGTTATATCAAGATGCCAGCATGTTATATCAAGATGCCAGCATGTTATATCAAGATGCCAGCATGTTATATCAAGATGCCAGCATGTTATATCAAGATGCCAGCATGTTATATCAAGATGCCAGCATGTTATATCAAGATGCCAGCATGTTATATCAAGATGCCAGCATGTTATATCAAGATGCCAGCATGTTATATCAAGATGCCAGCATGTTATATCAAGATGCCAGCATGTTATATCAAGATGCCAGCATGTTATATCAAGATGCCAGCATGTTATATCAAGATGCCAGCATGTTATATCAAGATGCCAGCATGTTATATCAAGATGCCAGCATGTTATATCAAGATGCCAGCATGTTATATCAAGATGCCAGCATGTTATATCAAGATGCCAGCATGTTATATCAAGATGCCAGCATGTTATATCAAGATGCCAGCATGTTATATCAAGATGCCAGCATGTTATATCAAGATGCCAGCATGTTATATCAAGATGCCAGCATGTTATATCAAGATGCCAGCATGTTATATCAAGATGCCAGCATGTTATATCAAGATGCCAGCATGTTATATCAAGATGCCAGCATGTTATATCAAGATGCCAGCATGTTATATCAAGATGCCAGCATGTTATATCAAGATGCCAGCATGTTATATCAAGATGCCAGCATGTTATATCAAGATGCCAGCATGTTATATCAAGATGCCAGCATGTTATATCAAGATGCCAGCATGTTATATCAAGATGCCAGCATGTTATATCAAGATGCCAGCATGTTATATCAAGATGCCAGCATGTTATATCAAGATGCCAGCATGTTATATCAAGATGCCAGCATGTTATATCAAGATGCCAGCATGTTATATCAAGATGCCAGCATGTTATATCAAGATGCCAGCATGTTATATCAAGATGCCAGCATGTTATATCAAGATGCCAGCATGTTATATCAAGATGCCAGCATGTTATATCAAGATGCCAGCATGTTATATCAAGATGCCAGCATGTTATATCAAGATGCCAGCATGTTATATCAAGATGCCAGCATGTTATATCAAGATGCCAGCATGTTATATCAAGATGCCAGCATGTTATATCAAGATGCCAGCATGTTATATCAAGATGCCAGCATGTTATATCAAGATGCCAGCATGTTATATCAAGATGCCAGCATGTTATATCAAGATGCCAGCATGTTATATCAAGATGCCAGCATGTTATATCAAGATGCCAGCATGTTATATCAAGATGCCAGCATGTTATATCAAGATGCCAGCATGTTATATCAAGATGCCAGCATGTTATATCAAGATGCCAGCATGTTATATCAAGATGCCAGCATGTTATATCAAGATGCCAGCATGTTATATCAAGATGCCAGCATGTTATATCAAGATGCCAGCATGTTATATCAAGATGCCAGCATGTTATATCAAGATGCCAGCATGTTATATCAAGATGCCAGCATGTTATATCAAGATGCCAGCATGTTATATCAAGATGCCAGCATGTTATATCAAGATGCCAGCATGTTATATCAAGATGCCAGCATGTTATATCAAGATGCCAGCATGTTATATCAAGATGCCAGCATGTTATATCAAGATGCCAGCATGTTATATCAAGATGCCAGCATGTTATATCAAGATGCCAGCATGTTATATCAAGATGCCAGCATGTTATATCAAGATGCCAGCATGTATATCAAGATGCCAGCATGTTATATCAAGATGCCAGCATGTTATATCAAGATGCCAGCATGTTATATCAAGATGCCAGCATGTTATATCAAGATGCCAGCATGTTATATCAAGATGCCAGCATGTTATATCAAGATGCCAGCATGTTATATCAAGATGCCAGCATGTTATATCAAGATGCCAGCATGTTATATCAAGATGCCAGCATGTTATATCAAGATGCCAGCATGTTATATCAAGATGCCAGCATGTTATATCAAGATGCCAGCATGTTATATCAAGATGCCAGCATGTTATATCAAGATGCCAGCATGTTATATCAAGATGCCAGCATGTTATATCAAGATGCCAGCATGTTATATCAAGATGCCAGCATGTTATATCAAGATGCCAGCATGTTATATCAAGATGCCAGCATGTTATATCAAGATGCCAGCATGTTATATCAAGATGCCAGCATGTTATATCAAGATGCCAGCATGTTATATCAAGATGCCAGCATGTTATATCAAGATGCCAGCATGTTATATCAAGATGCCAGCATGTTATATCAAGATGCCAGCATGTTATATCAAGATGCCAGCATGTTATATCAAGATGCCAGCATGTTATATCAAGATGCCAGCATGTTATATCAAGATGCCAGCATGTTATATCAAGATGCCAGCATGTTATATCAAGATGCCAGCATGTTATATCAAGATGCCAGCATGTTATATCAAGATGCCAGCATGTTATATCAAGATGCCAGCATGTTATATCAAGATGCCAGCATGTTATATCAAGATGCCAGCATGTTATATCAAGATGCCAGCATGTTATATCAAGATGCCAGCATGTTATATCAAGATGCCAGCATGTTATATCAAGATGCCAGCATGTTATATCAAGATGCCAGCATGTTATATCAAGATGCCAGCATGTTATATCAAGATGCCAGCATGTTATATCAAGATGCCAGCATGTTATATCAAGATGCCAGCATGTTATATCAAGATGCCAGCATGTTATATCAAGATGCCAGCATGTTATATCAAGATGCCAGCATGTTATATCAAGATGCCAGCATGTTATATCAAGATGCCAGCATGTTATATCAAGATGCCAGCATGTTATATCAAGATGCCAGCATGTTATATCAAGATGCCAGCATGTTATATCAAGATGCCAGCATGTTATATCAAGATGCCAGCATGTTATATCAAGATGCCAGCATGTTATATCAAGATGCCAGCATGTTATATCAAGATGCCAGCATGTTATATCAAGATGCCAGCATGTTATATCAAGATGCCAGCATGTTATATCAAGATGCCAGCATGTTATATCAAGATGCCAGCATGTTATATCAAGATGCCAGCATGTTATATCAAGATGCCAGCATGTTATATCAAGATGCCAGCATGTTATATCAAGATGCCAGCATGTTATATCAAGATGCCAGCATGTTATATCAAGATGCCAGCATGTTATATCAAGATGCCAGCATGTTATATCAAGATGCCAGCATGTTATATCAAGATGCCAGCATGTTATATCAAGATGCCAGCATGTTAT
Source organism: Yoshiicerus persimilis (assembly GCA_020352615.2). NCBI lineage: Eukaryota > Metazoa > Arthropoda > Collembola > Entomobryomorpha > Tomoceridae > Yoshiicerus > Yoshiicerus persimilis. The sequence goes on along the minus strand of JABJWA020000295.1, from coordinate 10,460 downwards.
ATCAAGATGCCAGCATGTTATATCAAGATGCCAGCATGTTATATCAAGATGCCAGCATGTTATATCAAGATGCCAGCATGTTATATCAAGATGCCAGCATGTTATATCAAGATGCCAGCATGTTATATCAAGATGCCAGCATGTTATATCAAGATGCCAGCATGTTATATCAAGATGCCAGCATGTTATATCAAGATGCCAGCATGTTATATCAAGATGCCAGCATGTTATATCAAGATGCCAGCATGTTATATCAAGATGCCAGCATGTTATATCAAGATGCCAGCATGTTATATCAAGATGCCAGCATGTTATATCAAGATGCCAGCATGTTATATCAAGATGCCAGCATGTTATATCAAGATGCCAGCATGTTATATCAAGATGCCAGCATGTTATATCAAGATGCCAGCATGTTATATCAAGATGCCAGCATGTTATATCAAGATGCCAGCATGTTATATCAAGATGCCAGCATGTTATATCAAGATGCCAGCATGTTATATCAAGATGCCAGCATGTTATATCAAGATGCCAGCATGTTATATCAAGATGCCAGCATGTTATATCAAGATGCCAGCATGTTATATCAAGATGCCAGCATGTTATATCAAGATGCCAGCATGTTATATCAAGATGCCAGCATGTTATATCAAGATGCCAGCATGTTATATCAAGATGCCAGCATGTTATATCAAGATGCCAGCATGTTATATCAAGATGCCAGCATGTTATATCAAGATGCCAGCATGTTATATCAAGATGCCAGCATGTTATATCAAGATGCCAGCATGTTATATCAAGATGCCAGCATGTTATATCAAGATGCCAGCATGTTATATCAAGATGCCAGCATGTTATATCAAGATGCCAGCATGTTATATCAAGATGCCAGCATGTTATATCAAGATGCCAGCATGTTATATCAAGATGCCAGCATGTTATATCAAGATGCCAGCATGTTATATCAAGATGCCAGCATGTTATATCAAGATGCCAGCATGTTATATCAAGATGCCAGCATGTTATATCAAGATGCCAGCATGTTATATCAAGATGCCAGCATGTTATATCAAGATGCCAGCATGTTATATCAAGATGCCAGCATGTTATATCAAGATGCCAGCATGTTATATCAAGATGCCAGCATGTTATATCAAGATGCCAGCATGTTATATCAAGATGCCAGCATGTTATATCAAGATGCCAGCATGTTATATCAAGATGCCAGCATGTTATATCAAGATGCCAGCATGTTATATCAAGATGCCAGCATGTTATATCAAGATGCCAGCATGTTATATCAAGATGCCAGCATGTTATATCAAGATGCCAGCATGTTATATCAAGATGCCAGCATGTTATATCAAGATGCCAGCATGTTATATCAAGATGCCAGCATGTTATATCAAGATGCCAGCATGTTATATCAAGATGCCAGCATGTTATATCAAGATGCCAGCATGTTATATCAAGATGCCAGCATGTTATATCAAGATGCCAGCATGTTATATCAAGATGCCAGCATGTTATATCAAGATGCCAGCATGTTATATCAAGATGCCAGCATGTTATATCAAGATGCCAGCATGTTATATCAAGATGCCAGCATGTTATATCAAGATGCCAGCATGTTATATCAAGATGCCAGCATGTTATATCAAGATGCCAGCATGTTATATCAAGATGCCAGCATGTTATATCAAGATGCCAGCATGTTATATCAAGATGCCAGCATGTTATATCAAGATGCCAGCATGTTATATCAAGATGCCAGCATGTTATATCAAGATGCCAGCATGTTATATCAAGATGCCAGCATGTTATATCAAGATGCCAGCATGTTATATCAAGATGCCAGCATGTTATATCAAGATGCCAGCATGTTATATCAAGATGCCAGCATGTTATATCAAGATGCCAGCATGTTATATCAAGATGCCAGCATGTTATATCAAGATGCCAGCATGTTATATCAAGATGCCAGCATGTTATATCAAGATGCCAGCATGTTATATCAAGATGCCAGCATGTTATATCAAGATGCCAGCATGTTATATCAAGATGCCAGCATGTTATATCAAGATGCCAGCATGTTATATCAAGATGCCAGCATGTTATATCAAGATGCCAGCATGTTATATCAAGATGCCAGCATGTTATATCAAGATGCCAGCATGTTATATCAAGATGCCAGCATGTTATATCAAGATGCCAGCATGTTATATCAAGATGCCAGCATGTTATATCAAGATGCCAGCATGTTATATCAAGATGCCAGCATGTTATATCAAGATGCCAGCATGTTATATCAAGATGCCAGCATGTTATATCAAGATGCCAGCATGTTATATCAAGATGCCAGCATGTTATATCAAGATGCCAGCATGTTATATCAAGATGCCAGCATGTTATATCAAGATGCCAGCATGTTATATCAAGATGCCAGCATGTTATATCAAGATGCCAGCATGTTATATCAAGATGCCAGCATGTTATATCAAGATGCCAGCATGTTATATCAAGATGCCAGCATGTTATATCAAGATGCCAGCATGTTATATCAAGATGCCAGCATGTTATATCAAGATGCCAGCATGTTATATCAAGATGCCAGCATGTTATATCAAGATGCCAGCATGTTATATCAAGATGCCAGCATGTTATATCAAGATGCCAGCATGTTATATCAAGATGCCAGCATGTTATATCAAGATGCCAGCATGTTATATCAAGATGCCAGCATGTTATATCAAGATGCCAGCATGTTATATCAAGATGCCAGCATGTTATATCAAGATGCCAGCATGTTATATCAAGATGCCAGCATGTTATATCAAGATGCCAGCATGTTATATCAAGATGCCAGCATGTTATATCAAGATGCCAGCATGTTATATCAAGATGCCAGCATGTTATATCAAGATGCCAGCATGTTATATCAAGATGCCAGCATGTTATATCAAGATGCCAGCATGTTATATCAAGATGCCAGCATGTTATATCAAGATGCCAGCATGTTATATCAAGATGCCAGCATGTTATATCAAGATGCCAGCATGTTATATCAAGATGCCAGCATGTTATATCAAGATGCCAGCATGTTATATCAAGATGCCAGCATGTTATATCAAGATGCCAGCATGTTATATCAAGATGCCAGCATGTTATATCAAGATGCCAGCATGTTATATCAAGATGCCAGCATGTTATATCAAGATGCCAGCATGTTATATCAAGATGCCAGCATGTTATATCAAGATGCCAGCATGTTATATCAAGATGCCAGCATGTTATATCAAGATGCCAGCATGTTATATCAAGATGCCAGCATGTTATATCAAGATGCCAGCATGTTATATCAAGATGCCAGCATGTTATATCAAGATGCCAGCATGTTATATCAAGATGCCAGCATGTTATATCAAGATGCCAGCATGTTATATCAAGATGCCAGCATGTTATATCAAGATGCCAGCATGTTATATCAAGATGCCAGCATGTTATATCAAGATGCCAGCATGTTATATCAAGATGCCAGCATGTTATATCAAGATGCCAGCATGTTATATCAAGATGCCAGCATGTTATATCAAGATGCCAGCATGTTATATCAAGATGCCAGCATGTTATATCAAGATGCCAGCATGTTATATCAAGATGCCAGCATGTTATATCAAGATGCCAGCATGTTATATCAAGATGCCAGCATGTTATATCAAGATGCCAGCATGTTATATCAAGATGCCAGCATGTTATATCAAGATGCCAGCATGTTATATCAAGATGCCAGCATGTTATATCAAGATGCCAGCATGTTATATCAAGATGCCAGCATGTTATATCAAGATGCCAGCATGTTATATCAAGATGCCAGCATGTTATATCAAGATGCCAGCATGTTATATCAAGATGCCAGCATGTTATATCAAGATGCCAGCATGTTATATCAAGATGCCAGCATGTTATATCAAGATGCCAGCATGTTATATCAAGATGCCAGCATGTTATATCAAGATGCCAGCATGTTATATCAAGATGCCAGCATGTTATATCAAGATGCCAGCATGTTATATCAAGATGCCAGCATGTTATATCAAGATGCCAGCATGTTATATCAAGATGCCAGCATGTTATATCAAGATGCCAGCATGTTATATCAAGATGCCAGCATGTTATATCAAGATGCCAGCATGTTATATCAAGATGCCAGCATGTTATATCAAGATGCCAGCATGTTATATCAAGATGCCAGCATGTTATATCAAGATGCCAGCATGTTATATCAAGATGCCAGCATGTTATATCAAGATGCCAGCATGTTATATCAAGATGCCAGCATGTTATATCAAGATGCCAGCATGTTATATCAAGATGCCAGCATGTTATATCAAGATGCCAGCATGTTATATCAAGATGCCAGCATGTTATATCAAGATGCCAGCATGTTATATCAAGATGCCAGCATGTTATATCAAGATGCCAGCATGTTATATCAAGATGCCAGCATGTTATATCAAGATGCCAGCATGTTATATCAAGATGCCAGCATGTTATATCAAGATGCCAGCATGTTATATCAAGATGCCAGCATGTTATATCAAGATGCCAGCATGTTATATCAAGATGCCAGCATGTTATATCAAGATGCCAGCATGTTATATCAAGATGCCAGCATGTTATATCAAGATGCCAGCATGTTATATCAAGATGCCAGCATGTTATATCAAGATGCCAGCATGTTATATCAAGATGCCAGCATGTTATATCAAGATGCCAGCATGTTATATCAAGATGCCAGCATGTTATATCAAGATGCCAGCATGTTATATCAAGATGCCAGCATGTTATATCAAGATGCCAGCATGTTATATCAAGATGCCAGCATGTTATATCAAGATGCCAGCATGTTATATCAAGATGCCAGCATGTTATATCAAGATGCCAGCATGTTATATCAAGATGCCAGCATGTTATATCAAGATGCCAGCATGTTATATCAAGATGCCAGCATGTTATATCAAGATGCCAGCATGTTATATCAAGATGCCAGCATGTTATATCAAGATGCCAGCATGTTATATCAAGATGCCAGCATGTTATATCAAGATGCCAGCATGTTATATCAAGATGCCAGCATGTTATATCAAGATGCCAGCATGTTATATCAAGATGCCAGCATGTTATATCAAGATGCCAGCATGTTATATCAAGATGCCAGCATGTTATATCAAGATGCCAGCATGTTATATCAAGATGCCAGCATGTTATATCAAGATGCCAGCATGTTATATCAAGATGCCAGCATGTTATATCAAGATGCCAGCATGTTATATCAAGATGCCAGCATGTTATATCAAGATGCCAGCATGTTATATCAAGATGCCAGCATGTTATATCAAGATGCCAGCATGTTATATCAAGATGCCAGCATGTTATATCAAGATGCCAGCATGTTATATCAAGATGCCAGCATGTTATATCAAGATGCCAGCATGTTATATCAAGATGCCAGCATGTTATATCAAGATGCCAGCATGTTATATCAAGATGCCAGCATGTTATATCAAGATGCCAGCATGTTATATCAAGATGCCAGCATGTTATATCAAGATGCCAGCATGTTATATCAAGATGCCAGCATGTTATATCAAGATGCCAGCATGTTATATCAAGATGCCAGCATGTTATATCAAGATGCCAGCATGTTATATCAAGATGCCAGCATGTTATATCAAGATGCCAGCATGTTATATCAAGATGCCAGCATGTTATATCAAGATGCCAGCATGTTATATCAAGATGCCAGCATGTTATATCAAGATGCCAGCATGTTATATCAAGATGCCAGCATGTTATATCAAGATGCCAGCATGTTATATCAAGATGCCAGCATGTTATATCAAGATGCCAGCATGTTATATCAAGATGCCAGCATGTTATATCAAGATGCCAGCATGTTATATCAAGATGCCAGCATGTTATATCAAGATGCCAGCATGTTATATCAAGATGCCAGCATGTTATATCAAGATGCCAGCATGTTATATCAAGATGCCAGCATGTTATATCAAGATGCCAGCATGTTATATCAAGATGCCAGCATGTTATATCAAGATGCCAGCATGTTATATCAAGATGCCAGCATGTTATATCAAGATGCCAGCATGTTATATCAAGATGCCAGCATGTTATATCAAGATGCCAGCATGTTATATCAAGATGCCAGCATGTTATATCAAGATGCCAGCATGTTATATCAAGATGCCAGCATGTTATATCAAGATGCCAGCATGTTATATCAAGATGCCAGCATGTTATATCAAGATGCCAGCATGTTATATCAAGATGCCAGCATGTTATATCAAGATGCCAGCATGTTATATCAAGATGCCAGCATGTTATATCAAGATGCCAGCATGTTATATCAAGATGCCAGCATGTTATATCAAGATGCCAGCATGTTATATCAAGATGCCAGCATGTTATATCAAGATGCCAGCATGTTATATCAAGATGCCAGCATGTTATATCAAGATGCCAGCATGTTATATCAAGATGCCAGCATGTTATATCAAGATGCCAGCATGTTATATCAAGATGCCAGCATGTTATATCAAGATGCCAGCATGTTATATCAAGATGCCAGCATGTTATATCAAGATGCCAGCATGTTATATCAAGATGCCAGCATGTTATATCAAGATGCCAGCATGTTATATCAAGATGCCAGCATGTTATATCAAGATGCCAGCATGTTATATCAAGATGCCAGCATGTTATATCAAGATGCCAGCATGTTATATCAAGATGCCAGCATGTTATATCAAGATGCCAGCATGTTATATCAAGATGCCAGCATGTTATATCAAGATGCCAGCATGTTATATCAAGATGCCAGCATGTTATATCAAGATGCCAGCATGTTATATCAAGATGCCAGCATGTTATATCAAGATGCCAGCATGTTATATCAAGATGCCAGCATGTTATATCAAGATGCCAGCATGTTATATCAAGATGCCAGCATGTTATATCAAGATGCCAGCATGTTATATCAAGATGCCAGCATGTTATATCAAGATGCCAGCATGTTATATCAAGATGCCAGCATGTTATATCAAGATGCCAGCATGTTATATCAAGATGCCAGCATGTTATATCAAGATGCCAGCATGTTATATCAAGATGCCAGCATGTTATATCAAGATGCCAGCATGTTATATCAAGATGCCAGCATGTTATATCAAGATGCCAGCATGTTATATCAAGATGCCAGCATGTTATATCAAGATGCCAGCATGTTATATCAAGATGCCAGCATGTTATATCAAGATGCCAGCATGTTATATCAAGATGCCAGCATGTTATATCAAGATGCCAGCATGTTATATCAAGATGCCAGCATGTTATATCAAGATGCCAGCATGTTATATCAAGATGCCAGCATGTTATATCAAGATGCCAGCATGTTATATCAAGATGCCAGCATGTTATATCAAGATGCCAGCATGTTATATCAAGATGCCAGCATGTTATATCAAGATGCCAGCATGTTATATCAAGATGCCAGCATGTTATATCAAGATGCCAGCATGTTATATCAAGATGCCAGCATGTTATATCAAGATGCCAGCATGTTATATCAAGATGCCAGCATGTTATATCAAGATGCCAGCATGTTATATCAAGATGCCAGCATGTTATATCAAGATGCCAGCATGTTATATCAAGATGCCAGCATGTTATATCAAGATGCCAGCATGTTATATCAAGATGCCAGCATGTTATATCAAGATGCCAGCATGTTATATCAAGATGCCAGCATGTTATATCAAGATGCCAGCATGTTATATCAAGATGCCAGCATGTTATATCAAGATGCCAGCATGTTATATCAAGATGCCAGCATGTTATATCAAGATGCCAGCATGTTATATCAAGATGCCAGCATGTTATATCAAGATGCCAGCATGTTATATCAAGATGCCAGCATGTTATATCAAGATGCCAGCATGTTATATCAAGATGCCAGCATGTTATATCAAGATGCCAGCATGTTATATCAAGATGCCAGCATGTTATATCAAGATGCCAGCATGTTATATCAAGATGCCAGCATGTTATATCAAGATGCCAGCATGTTATATCAAGATGCCAGCATGTTATATCAAGATGCCAGCATGTTATATCAAGATGCCAGCATGTTATATCAAGATGCCAGCATGTTATATCAAGATGCCAGCATGTTATATCAAGATGCCAGCATGTTATATCAAGATGCCAGCATGTTATATCAAGATGCCAGCATGTTATATCAAGATGCCAGCATGTTATATCAAGATGCCAGCATGTTATATCAAGATGCCAGCATGTTATATCAAGATGCCAGCATGTTATATCAAGATGCCAGCATGTTATATCAAGATGCCAGCATGTTATATCAAGATGCCAGCATGTTATATCAAGATGCCAGCATGTTATATCAAGATGCCAGCATGTTATATCAAGATGCCAGCATGTTATATCAAGATGCCAGCATGTTATATCAAGATGCCAGCATGTTATATCAAGATGCCAGCATGTTATATCAAGATGCCAGCATGTTATATCAAGATGCCAGCATGTTATATCAAGATGCCAGCATGTTATATCAAGATGCCAGCATGTTATATCAAGATGCCAGCATGTTATATCAAGATGCCAGCATGTTATATCAAGATGCCAGCATGTTATATCAAGATGCCAGCATGTTATATCAAGATGCCAGCATGTTATATCAAGATGCCAGCATGTTATATCAAGATGCCAGCATGTTATATCAAGATGCCAGCATGTTATATCAAGATGCCAGCATGTTATATCAAGATGCCAGCATGTTATATCAAGATGCCAGCATGTTATATCAAGATGCCAGCATGTTATATCAAGATGCCAGCATGTTATATCAAGATGCCAGCATGTTATATCAAGATGCCAGCATGTTATATCAAGATGCCAGCATGTTATATCAAGATGCCAGCATGTTATATCAAGATGCCAGCATGTTATATCAAGATGCCAGCATGTTATATCAAGATGCCAGCATGTTATATCAAGATGCCAGCATGTTATATCAAGATGCCAGCATGTTATATCAAGATGCCAGCATGTTATATCAAGATGCCAGCATGTTATATCAAGATGCCAGCATGTTATATCAAGATGCCAGCATGTTATATCAAGATGCCAGCATGTTATATCAAGATGCCAGCATGTTATATCAAGATGCCAGCATGTTATATCAAGATGCCAGCATGTTATATCAAGATGCCAGCATGTTATATCAAGATGCCAGCATGTTATATCAAGATGCCAGCATGTTATATCAAGATGCCAGCATGTTATATCAAGATGCCAGCATGTTATATCAAGATGCCAGCATGTTATATCAAGATGCCAGCATGTTATATCAAGATGCCAGCATGTTATATCAAGATGCCAGCATGTTATATCAAGATGCCAGCATGTTATATCAAGATGCCAGCATGTTATATCAAGATGCCAGCATGTTATATCAAGATGCCAGCATGTTATATCAAGATGCCAGCATGTTATATCAAGATGCCAGCATGTTATATCAAGATGCCAGCATGTTATATCAAGATGCCAGCATGTTATATCAAGATGCCAGCATGTTATATCAAGATGCCAGCATGTTATATCAAGATGCCAGCATGTTATATCAAGATGCCAGCATGTTATATCAAGATGCCAGCATGTTATATCAAGATGCCAGCATGTTATATCAAGATGCCAGCATGTTATATCAAGATGCCAGCATGTTATATCAAGATGCCAGCATGTTATATCAAGATGCCAGCATGTTATATCAAGATGCCAGCATGTTATATCAAGATGCCAGCATGTTATATCAAGATGCCAGCATGTTATATCAAGATGCCAGCATGTTATATCAAGATGCCAGCATGTTATATCAAGATGCCAGCATGTTATATCAAGATGCCAGCATGTTATATCAAGATGCCAGCATGTTATATCAAGATGCCAGCATGTTATATCAAGATGCCAGCATGTTATATCAAGATGCCAGCATGTTATATCAAGATGCCAGCATGTTATATCAAGATGCCAGCATGTTATATCAAGATGCCAGCATGTTATATCAAGATGCCAGCATGTTATATCAAGATGCCAGCATGTTATATCAAGATGCCAGCATGTTATATCAAGATGCCAGCATGTTATATCAAGATGCCAGCATGTTATATCAAGATGCCAGCATGTTATATCAAGATGCCAGCATGTTATATCAAGATGCCAGCATGTTATATCAAGATGCCAGCATGTTATATCAAGATGCCAGCATGTTATATCAAGATGCCAGCATGTTATATCAAGATGCCAGCATGTTATATCAAGATGCCAGCATGTTATATCAAGATGCCAGCATTATATCA